>CM060956.1:141476362-141706362 GCA_030765055.1 Mantis religiosa | reverse complement strand
CTGCACATGATCAGTCAGAAGGCGTATAGGCGGAGGGGGATTATAACGGCG
This sequence comes from Mantis religiosa, assembly GCA_030765055.1. Taxonomy (NCBI): domain Eukaryota; kingdom Metazoa; phylum Arthropoda; class Insecta; order Mantodea; family Mantidae; genus Mantis; species Mantis religiosa. The sequence continues at coordinate 141,706,311 of CM060956.1, read as the reverse complement.
TAAAGTAAAAATCCTGGCTTCAGTTTTCTGGGTATTAAGGGAGATGCACCAATTTTGACACCATTGAACGAGGCGATCAAGAGAGAGCTGTAAGGTTCGTACATCAGAATGTAGATCGGAGTGAGAGTAAAATAAAACAGTGTCGTCAGCATACAGGGCAATTGAGGTTGGAGCCATGTCTGGAATATCAGAGGTGTAAATACTAAACAGCGTTGGTGCCAGTATTGAACCTTGTGGAACGTTAAGCTAATTTCTGAGGACAGAAGAAAAATATTGCAACACCGCTCTAACTTGTTGAACCTATTAAGAAGGACCACCCATATGTTTGCTTACATATGAGGAGGCATGGTCGGAAGGGAAAGCTTTAGACGTGGCCTGGGTTTCAATGGATGAGGCTAGTATAACTCTAAGCTCCATGGACCCTGAACTCATTTGAACATCATTTCACCCATCGTCCGATATGACTTAACATTGGAGGTCGTAAATTAAAAAAATCATCATCATAATAATAATTAAAAGTAATGACATTTTAAACAAAATCAACAAATGTAATGGTATATGTGGCAGCATAAAGAAAGCCTTAAAAATTATGAGAAGAGAGGCTAAATTAAAGTTTTATAAAGTTTCTGTATTATTATATGGCAGTAAATTTTGGACTTAAAGGAAAGAGGAACAAATGATTGAAACAGCGGAAATAAAGATTTTAAGAAATGTTGAGATAAACAACGAAGTGAGAACGTTCGAAGAGAATTGAATATTTTTAAACTAAAATATAGAATAAACCAATATAGCAATAACTGGAAGGAACATGCCGACAGAATAAATGATAGCCGCATTAGAAACTTAGTTTTAGATTACAAACAATTAGGTAAATGAGATGTTGGTAGAGGGATACAACTCTTTTAAGGGGTGCAGCACCGAAAACCCCAAATACGAGTACAGTAATTTGCAACCAATCTTGCTGAAATTTTTACCACTTAGTTCTGATGCATAGTGGACACAGAATTAAAAATTTGGTTCTTATATCTTCAATAGTTTTTGAGTAGTTAATTTGTGAAGTTCAAAATTTGGGCGAAATTCAAACCGCTGCACGTGATGAAAATTTTCAAAATTTTAATTTTTCTTTTCCTAAAAATATTCAGATGGTTATGAAGAAACGATCTATCAAATGAATTTCTTATACTATTTTTAGTTCCAGAGTAAAAAACAAGGTATGGTGCAAACAAAAAAGCCAAAAAATGATTAAACCTGTGACTTTTTATATCAATAACTTTAAAAATATAATGAATATTAAAAATTCATATCATAGAAACCTTTGTTTGCTTTCTAAGTACATGTTTTGAAAATTTTAGAGGAACTGAATCAAAACTGCATCGTGTGGAACATTTTGCATGACAAAAAATGTTGAAAAAACTCTAACTGAGTAAATAAAATTTTAAAATCTAAAATATTTTCCTTCTCAGCTACATGCCTTGAAGGAGACTAAAACCCTCCAGATAGATAAGCTGGATCCTCCTGCCTCTTCCTTCTCTCTTCTGATGCAGTATTCTTCAATTTCAGTTTTCTTCTGGATGTTTTAGAAGTTACTTTCACAGAAATTGCTGAATGAAGTAAGCGTAATTGGTCCTTCCCTTGGCTAATTTTTAGAGATGCTGGTGAAATCTGTGTCCATTATGTCAGACTGCAGCTTGAGTGAGGCAGAACAACCAAAATTGAATTCACTGATGTTGATGTCACAGCAACCAGAAGTCTCTTCTTTGACACAAATATTTCTTTTGAGCAATTATCCCATATCATGTTATGTAAACCTTCATTTGCATTTTGTGTCTTACTCAATGTACATCTCCTAAGGATTTCATCTGATGACAGCCTTTGGTACACAGGCAGTGATTTTCTTATCACATCAGGCCTCAAGTATGTTCCCATTGTTGTGTTATGTTAGGTGTTTCTTCCCATGTATTGTTTGGGCTATTCATGATCCTAACTATGTAGGAGGGCTATCCAGAAAGTAGATTACGTTTTGGAATAAAAAGTAAACAAAGTATAGGAAACAAATTTTATTATATACAGATGAAAGCCACACTCAAATACTACTTTTCGACATAGTCACCATTCAAATTAAGGCATTTATCGTAGCGATGTACGAGCTTGGAAATTCCTTCGTCGAAAAATTCGGCCGCCTGAGCCTTCAACCACTTCGTTACCTCTTCTTGCAGCTGTGCGTCGTCATCAAAACGCTGCATAGCCAGCCACTTCTTCATTGCTGGGAATAGGTGGAAGTCGCTCGGTGCCAGGTCGGGACTGTACGGCGGATGAGGAAACAACTCCCACTTAAAAGATTCAAGTCACTATGCTGGGTGGGTCTCCCACTTCGATCTTCGTCGTGAACATTGGTTCGGCCATTTTTAAATCTGATGACCCACTGACGCACTTCACCTTCAGTGATAATGTTGTCCCCATACACTTCACAAAGCTGCCGATAGATTTCTATCGGTTTACAGTTTTTTACAGTCAGAAACCTTATTACTGCACGCACCTCGCAGCTCGCGGGATTTTCAATTAACGCAGACATTTAAAACCGTCACAGTATCTGAACGGAGCACAGCACGAACCTCTCACTAGCACGGCTAGATGCCGACTGAGCTGCGCAACGCTCTGACCCCAAGATGGCCGCGCTAGCCCCGCCCCTAGCGAAAACAGACGAAAACGTAATCTACTTTCTGGATGGCCCTTGAAACATTACCATTTGCTTTCAATGTTTGCAGCCAGTGTTTTGTTTCCATGGTGCCACATATTGTAAGAAATAACCATCATATCAACACACAAAATTCCACCAGAAACTTTACCCGCTAATTTCAAATGTATTAATTTAGTACATTCAATCGAACTCAAATGACAGAATTCTGTGAATCCAAGGAACGACATGCACGTGCGCACGGGCATTTAAATTGTCATATGAAGGTATTTAAATGCTTGAAACTCATACATTTAGTTGCGTTATGATCCTATAAGGTTCAAAGTATTTTATTAGCTTAAAAACAAAAATATTATTTTTTCCCATATTTTTAGTCAATTTCAATACTGCATTCCCTCGGCTTAAAATTTATAAGACCGGAACGGGCCTTGATGGCTTAAGGGTATGTATGACTGAAATTTTCAAATTCTGAACTAATAATGCTAGCTTTTTCAAATTTACACCATAGGTGTAGTATAATGTAAACATGTTACAACCTAAATTTAAACCATTTTTCTCCAGCAGTTTAGAAATTATGATAAATTTTGTATGTTTTTTTGTTACGTCACTAAAAAAGTCCCTTGCGACAAAATATTTTGAATTTTGGTTAATATTTTAACCCTATGTTCATAATACACAAACTTTTTGAAATTGCTCTGGGTTTTTCTGTGTCTCCTTTAGTTTAGGTCACAAAAATTTTTTAATTTACAAATATTCTTTTTTTGCCTAAAAAACTGTAAGTTTTGTGTTTGAACATTAAAAATATATACTTATATACATGTCACAATAAAACCTAGGGCAATTTCCATTCCTTATGATATTCTGAACCTGGGTAGGAAATTTCATGAATGTAGTACAAAAACTGCATCGCAAGGAGCATTTTACAGGAAGAAAAATGCTGAAAATATGAACATTGAGAAAAGAGCGATTAAAGATTTGATTGCATAACTCGCATTAAATTCCACCAGGCTCATAGGTTGGACCCTCAGATTTCTTTTTCCTCTCCTCTGTTGCTGCTTTTTCCACCTTTATCTTCTTTAGATGTTGCTTTTCTTCTGCACAACTTCGCTTCTTACTTTGCAGGATACGAGTCTGATCTCGCTGCACTGAAGTTTTCCTTGCTGAGTCTACTACACTTTCACCTCTGATATTTTGCTGCAGCTCCAATGACTTAAGACTACCCATGTTAAACTCACTGATGCTTTTAATAACAGCAAGATCCAATTTTTGTTTTGATATGAAAACTTCCTTTGGGCACTTATTCCATATGACATGATGCAAAGATTCATTGGCATTCTGTGTTTTTCCTGTTTTGCACCTCTCTAGTAATGTTGTAGAAGCCAGCCTCTGATATATTGACAACATTTTAGGAACTATTTTGTCTGAAAGCCTTATTTTTCTTTTCTTGAATTGAAAATTTAAGAACGGAAAATAGACAAAGAATGTGGATGTAGGCAAAAGAGGGCGTGACTCTGACAGAGTTTAAAGGCCACCGACATTTAAATAAGCATTTAAAAATGGCGTCCGGAGGCAAATTATGCATTTTTCACATTCGGGAATGTCTAAATTATTTTATAGAATTCAAATAAAAAAGTCGTTATTTTCACGATTTTCATGAAGTTTCAGTCATACATACCCTTAAACGGTGAAAAATTGATGGTGATAATAATAACACATTATAGAATTAATTATGGGAGGATTTTTGTCCAGTCTGAGGTTAAGTAAATGTTCCGAGAGGTTCTGAAAGCTGAAACATATGAACAACACTGGCGTTGCTGATAATAAATGAAGGCGCACATGCGTTGCCTCGCAGTTCATTCATAACAGTGCTCGGCGCATTTCTACCGTCGGCGGTGCGCAGAGAAGGTTCTCTCCCACTGTTGGGGCCAAACTTGCTTCACACTCTCGCCGTGTCGGTAGTACCGCTCTGACTGGCCAACGGAGCAAGTGAACATGGGAAGGCAGTGTCGCTCCGCATCGCGTACCACTTTTCACGCCGTTCCTCTTCCCTTCAGGGTGTGAGTGACTTAGGTTCCGTGTGTTATAGACGTCAAGTGCCACTTGTGCGAACTAAAAAAATGTGTTCGACGCCGGCGACGAAACCCTCTAGTCCTAAGTGTCCGTTGGTGGAAATAATTCTAGCTTCTAGTTGGTCAGAAAGTTAAGAGTGATGAAGAAGCAGATGGTTTCGGGTTCGCAACATGGAAAGTCTGGGTGTGACATAAAGCCATGTGGTAGGGAGAAAGCCTGCAAAACTCTACAGGTGTTTGTATAGAGACGTGTAAAACAAAAAAAAAAAAAAAAAAAAACAGCGTCAAACACATTCCAATGCTGCACTAATCGACTGCAGAACAATGCTGCGAGCATTAAATTAACACGCGTATTATCAACTCCAAATTACATCCTTGTTCGACGTACACGCCTATCTTAGCAAGTTTATCTCTTCTAATCCTTGTTCCTGCTATGTTCTAGTCAATCCGATTAAATGACACTTGTGACCCATCATTAAGTCATTCAATTTGAATTTTTGTTGTTCATTCAGCTGCACGTGGGTCGATAACAGACCTGCAGCTAGACGTGTGCCATAAAGACATCACTAAAACTGTGTTTCATTGTTTAGTAAAAATTTCTCGATGGAAAGAATAAAATTTCTCCTTCCAACACGAGATACTTCTGAACTGTAGCATCAGTCACATTGAATTTATAACTTCCGGAAAGAATCCGGCCTAGATAAAATAAACATTGCTTCAAGTTATGGGAAATCCTTGACCTTCAGTTGCAACAATAAATCAGTCAACACTCTAAGTCATTAGGCTGGTAACGACTCGCGTGTTGAGTCGAAACTTCTCTTTTTTGTACAAATTTTTTGAACCAAAGAAAACATTATCGCACTTGTTGAAGTGTACTCAGCCACTGTGCAGTAAACCTCACGTCATACAGTATCGAGCTTTGGGATCGCTTCCTGGTGCGTTTCCCTCGAGTTTTGGTGAGGAAGCCGTCAGCCTAAACCTTAATATATCTAATATATTACAACACTTCAATAAAATATTATAATTTTAATACTGGGAAGGCTAGTGTCGAGGTAGCCATTCCCTGTTGGAAGTAACCATCGGTGTTGGATTGGAGTAATCTCTATGGTTGGCCCAGAAGCGTCTTCTACAGTGGCGTCTTCCCCCATAGACAACAGCAGCATAACGGCATCGTACTTTTATACCAATTTCACGGCCGCCGTGGCCGTCGACGGCGATGGCGGCATCGGGCAAGTCGGGAACGATACGGCAGGTGGTGGCGGTCCGGTGTTCCCGGGATATATCCGCATCACGTCCACGGTCTTCTGCATCATCATCATGAGCATAGGCGTCGTAGGAAACATCATGGTGCCCATCGTCATCCTCAAGACCAAGGAAATGCGTAACTCCACCAACATCTTCCTGATGAACCTCAGCTTCGCCGACCTGATGGTGCTTCTGGTGTGTACACCCACAGTCCTCGTGGAGGTCAACTCAAAGCCGGAAACTTGGGTTCTTGGCGAAGAGATGTGTAAGTACTTACATATTATATCACTAACATGGTTTACGTAGAAATATCTTCAACTTCATCTTATACTCCCGTACTAAAAGCAACCACCACTCGAAAATACCTAGGCTATGCAATATCACAAACATATTTAATTGTAACGTTTCTTCATTAAAGTGGAGCCGTAACAGCCTATCTCATCAATTTAAAATGACTTTTCTGGTGCCCTTAGCTCAAGAACCACTAAATCCATCAATTTGAAACTTTGATTTCTTATTTTACAACGCTTTCAGAATTTATTAAAGATATTATAGATTATTTTGGAGTTTTAATAAAGGATATGTGATTTTTTAAACAAATGTCTTGAATTTACATCTAAAAATATTCAAGATTTTTCTTTTTAATTCAAATTTCACATATCTCTCTACAAGTACCTTTAGAAAACACTTCAAGTATTGCTTTAATTCTAGAAAAAAATTAAGACTTATAGATGCAGTAGTTCTGTAGATGAGTGCACTCAAATTTAAAAAAATACAAAACAGAGAAAAACAGCATTGAGGTATTGCTACACTTTTGAATATCAAAAAATGACCCAAAAACTTCAAAAACTACAGAAAAGAATTACATCAGAATGGATACCTGCACATTGTAGAATTTCTGGAAATGAATCAGCTGATTTTCTTGCCAAAAAGAGGTGCAAATTTAATTCATAACAAAAGTAAAACCTTACCCTTTACATCCATAAAAGGATGAATAAAAAACAAATATAAAAACACACAAAACCAAGCAATATCTAATAAAGCCAAAAAATGTGGAACATTTTAATTAAAAATCTAGAAATTATTCCAGAAATCCCACGTAAAGCTGCAGTAGCAAATTTTAGATTACTTACGGAACATGATTATTTGGCCAAAGAGTTACACAGAATAGGAATTTATACAATTCCAAATAGTGCTCTGTGCAACAAAGAATAGGAAATGACAGAAGAACATCTTGTAACCTGCCGGACCCACTACACAGAAATATTAAGAGAGCAAGAGAGCTAATGGCTTAATTGCCAAAGTCTAGCATTTGAAAAGAACAACAGTTTTGCAAGATTGGAACTACACCTCAGAATTTCTTCAGAACCATATTATGCACCTTTTTCATCATCAGCATCCTTTCTCTTTCGTTTTTCACTCCTCTCCTTCCTAGACTCTATGGTCACTTGCTCTATAATATTATTAATTCTTTTGTTAAATTTTGGGGGGAGGAAGGTAAACTGAGAACGGCAGCTAATGTCATACCTGCCTCAATTCCCTTGTCAATGCTTCAAGTCATAAGCAAACCTTACATTTACTTCTGCACCACTTTCAATTGTTCTAGATGTTTCAAATGTATATTCTTTATTACACTTTTGACAAATGAATGATAATGAAGCTAATAATCCATTTCTTTACTTGGTGTCCTCTGATATGAAAGCATTTTTCATTTTTACAAAATTTACACTGTAAAAAGTTTCTATATCCACTAACTGAAAACTTGTTGATGTAATATCATTATTTATTTTAGTTAAATTGTCAGTACTGCCATTACACATGAACAAACCTTGTTTTTCCTTGAAGAACCAAAAGGTCAGCACCTAGGGAAGTAGAATTAGGAAAGGCAAGAAGAAATGGAATAATAATGGAAAGAATAATAAAATTTTAGTATAGGTGTTTGGTTAAAGAAGGGGAAATTGTGAAATTATGCTTGAGACAGCAAAAAAGATTAGACAAATCAAATAGTTGATGGGCAGAGGTAGGAGGAGTTATAGAAAAAATAGGAATGGGAGATATATGGAAATAAGAGGAAAGGAATACAAGTGATGTGGGTAAACTAGTAAAATGCAGAATAGAAGATATAGAAAGACAGGAAATATGTGTAAGTAGAAAATATGCAATCATTACAATTTTACAAGCAATTAAAAATAAATTGGGGACGAGAAGCATATGTAGACTACTGCAATAGGCAAGAGAGAGAAGGGTTAGCTTGGATGAGAACAGGAATAACATTTCTAAGAGGGATAAGAGGTAGGGAAAAGGGAATTTGTGAATTGTGTGTGTGTGTGGGGGGGGGGGGGGAGAAAGCATAAAACACTATGTAACATAATGCGAGGAGGTTGCAATGTGGAGAACAAAGGTTTAGGAGTAAAAATGGGAGAAAGTAGAGAAGAGGATAGTAGCTATAAAAATGTTAACGGGCAGGTAGGAAAAGAAGATAAGAAGTATTGGTGAGTTCTTTCAGAAAGTAAAAGAAAAATGGACCAGAAACGTAAAAACTGTAAGAAAGGAAGAGGAGGGGAAGAAAGGGTCTAATTAAGTAATCAAGGAGGCATTTAGGTTAAGAGCTACCTGTCAGTTCAGAAGACCAGGATGTCATGTAAGCCAAGGTAGCAACAAGGTAACGACAAATAAATGTAGCCAAAAGTTATACATTTTAAAATTTTGGAATATACACAGTAAATATATCATATCAATTTTCACTTCGCATTCGTTGCCAATGTTTGAGGTTGGGTTTGACGAAGTCAATATAGTGTCATGCATTACTACACTTTTTTCCATTTTAGGGGTTGTAAGTCTTTAGTTATATAATAGTGAATACTTAAACTGTTTATACTGGTTCACATCTCGATTTCTTACATCAAATTCTTCTCATCTTGGAAATATTTCTCGCCGTATTGGAAACAGAACTACTGATTCAAAACATACTAAACAAAGCATGGATGAGTTAACATCAGATGCAAAAATTAATGTTAATAAACAAAACAAGGACTTCGTTTCCTAATAAGGGTGTGCTCTGGGATATAACTTCAATAAGGTTACAACCAAGGAGAGAACACAGTTACAGATGGCTAGTAGGGGGCGTGGCACACTGTGCAGCCTTTTCAAAATGAGTCTATTTAGGACTTTTAAAACTATGTAACAGGAAAATAAATATCCTTACTTGCTTCTACATACACCAGGGAAGATTATTTTCGCAATAACTCATTTTGTGAAATTTTACCCCAGAATGACGTTTCGCTCCCCTTAATTAGAAAAGTATTTGTAAAATATGTATATCCTATTAAAACTATTGACTCTTTTACGTTCATATCCATCTGTGCTTGCAGTTCACGTAGCACAAAGCGTTTATCTACCATTCAACGTTGATTATCCGTTGGTTAATCACGTCTGGTTAAACGTCAACACAGCTGAAAATTTTACATTATTTTGTTCTGTTTCGAGTTTACGTCTACAACTATTAATATTTTACTATGTGGCAGATTAGTATAATTTTTCTATTTACTTTTCCTCTATCCATCAACTTCACTATTATATTTGGTTCAATTTAACATTTAGTTATAGGGGAACTACTCTTCTTTAAGGGAAGGCTACAACAATAATAAACCTGGGAGATAGAGTCAGACTAAAAAATTCAATGCCATAGCAGGGATTTGAACCACGGATCTTGTGGTTGCCGTCCAGCCGCTCTAACCCTGAGCTACTATGTGTAGTGTTTAACGCCCGATTTTACTACATACGGCACCGCAGGCGATGGCACTGATGATAAATGAGATGAAGGTGGAGCACCGGTTGAATGAGATGGCGGGGAAAACCGGAGATCTCGGAGAAAACCCACCCCAGCGCCGTGTTGTCCACCACAGATCTCACTCTGCGGTCGCCTGGGATCGAACCCGGGTCGCCTTGGTGAGAGCCAAGCGGTCCAACCACTGAGTCACGGCGCGGCCTTGAGCTACTATGGGCAACGTGCCGATATGACATTAAATTCTCCAACTGACTCTTGTTTTTCCCGGTAAACCACTTAGGAGTTCTCATAAACACATGAGACAACTACCTTAATGGCGACTTACAACGTGAAAGAACTTTAAGGCCCGGGCGTTATAGTTAACCACGACTAGGTTAATTAATGGAAATTAATTGTTCTTTCACACTGGCCGTGTGAACAACACGAGTCAGTTGGAGAATTTAAGGTCATGTTGGCACGTTGGCCAAGGGTTAGAGCGGCTGGACGGCAACCAGAAGATCCGTGGTTCAAATCCCGGCTATGGCATTGAATTTTTCAGTCTGACGCAATCTTCCATACTTTAGCCTACAGTCGGCCAGTGTAAAAGAATAATTAATTTCCATTAATTGACCGAATAGTGGTTAAATATAAAGGCCGGGCCTTAAAGTACTTACAGCATAGTGAGTCGCCATTAAGGTAGTTGTCTCATGTGTTTATGAGAACTTCTAAGTGGTTTACCGGGAAAAAGACGAATCAGTTGGAGAATTTTATGTCATGTCGGCACGTTGGCCATAGTAGCTCAATGGTTAGAGCGGCTGGACGGCAACCAGAAGGTCCGTGGTTCAAATCCCGGCTGTGACATTGAATTTTTCAGTCTGACGCAATCTTCCATACTTTAGCCTACATATGGCCAGTGTGAAAGAACAATTAATTTCCATTAATTAACCTAATAGTGGTTAACTATAAAGCCCAAGCCTTAAAGTACGTACATGTTGTAAGTCGCCATTAAGGTAATTATCTCATGTATTTATGAGAACTCCTAAGTGGTTTACCGGGAAAAACACAAGGTCAGTTGGAGAATTTAATGTCATGTCGGTACGGTGGCCGTAGCAGCTCAAGGGTTAGAGCGGCTGGACGGCAACTAGAAGATCCGTGGTTCAAATCCCGGCTATGGCATTGAATTTTTCAGTCTGGCTCTATCTTCCATACTTTAGCCTACACACGGCCAGTGTGAAAGAACAATTAATTTTCGTTAATTGACCTAATAGTGGTTAACTATAAAGCGCGGGCCTTAAAGTACTTACAGCATACTAAGTCGTCATTAAGGTAGTTGTCTCGTGTGTTTATGAGAACTTCTAAGTGGTTTACCGGGAAAAAGGCGAATCAGTTGGAGAATTTAATGTCATGTCGGCACGTTGGAAATAGTAGCTCAAGGGTTAGAGCGGCTGGACGGCAACCAGAAGGCCCGTGGTTCAAATCCCGGCTGTGACATTGAATTTTTCAGTCTGACGCTATCTTCCATACTTTAGCCTACACACGGGCAGTGTGAAAGAACAATTAATTTCCAGCAATAAACCTGTCATTATAAAAATTTAGTCACAAAATTAGAGTATCATTTTAAACTTGCATGCAAATGTTTATGTTGCTACACCAAATAGTTCATTAGTTAGTAATTACTTTTTGTGAAAATATTGTAAAAGTTACTCGATATAAAAAATGTGCTACACGCCAAAAAATTTGAGCCCTTAAGTTGAATTTTTGTTTTTGGTTATTACAGAGCAATTATAAAAGACTGACGTTCTCATTTTTTGGAATATTCTTGTAGCATTTTTACTAAAACATTTTCCATGTCTTAATTCTGAAAATTTTGAAAATATTAACTCTTTTATTCCTTAACACCATATAATTTTGAAAACATGGGGATTAACAAAAATAAGGAGGAATGTGCAGTTTCTTATTTACATATTATGGACCGAATCTGTAAGTTTCGCCAAGTGAAATGAAAAACTTTGCGAGTAAGGCATTTTGTATTTTGAAAAGTGTTAGAAAAGGGTTTCTCAGAAAATGATTGTCACTTTTAACGATTGTTAAAGGCCTCTTTAAAGTGTCACGTGATGGTCTAAAATGGTGTAAATGATAAAAATAACATGTCGTGTATTACTACACAGCCTAAGCTACTAAAACTGCCGGAAAAGAAAATTTAAATTTTCAACATTTTCGGCGAATCTCCTGTGCCTTAACAGACTTGTTTCAATTGTTTCAAATATGATTCTTTTTCCTTATAAGTATCATTACTTCGTTAACCTTCGCTTTTATCTTCAATAATTACATTCTTCATTTGAAGCAGAACTTAATTTGGAGCTTTTTCTTTACCAATTCTTACGTAAAAGTTTAAAACACGCTTTAGATCCTTGCAAATCTAACTTTTTCTGTAATACGAGGCGAGTCTGTAAAATAAGGTCTCCAATGTTATTTAATGTAGAAAACATGTTTTTGGTCAATGAATGTTACATTGATGCAAAGACGGAACTTACAGCTATTTTTACAACGTAATCACTATTGCGGTCGATGCACTTTTGCATGTGCTGTGGCAGTTTTTGTATATCCTTGTCATAGCACTCTCCCGCCAAGTTGCGCAGGTAGCACTCAACCTCGTTTTTCAAATCATCGTCGGTCTGGAATTGTGTTCCACCCAGATGTGACTTCAACTTAGGAAACAGAGGATAGTCACTAGGTGCTATGTGTGGACTGTAGAGGGGATGGGTGAGGATATCGCATCTGAACTGCGCCAGGAGATCAGCCGTTGCATGCGTAGTGTGGGGACGAGCGTTGTAGTGATGAAAAATAACTCCCTTCGTCAGCATTCCCCTTCGATTTCGAATGGCACGACGAAAATTTTTTAAAGTCTCACAGTAGCTAGCGGCGTTTATTGTTCTGCCGGTAGGCATAAACTCGCACAACAATACACATTTTATGTCCCAGAAGACACTGACCATCAATTTTCCGGCAGAAAATGTCTGTTTGAACTTTCGCGGCTTCGGCGAATGAAATGTGTAGTGTTTAATGCTCGCTTTTACTACATACGGCACCGCAGGCGATGACACTGACGATACATGAGATGAAGATGGAGCATCGGTGGAATGAGATGGCGGGGGAAACCGGAGATCCCGGAGAATACCCGCCCCAGCACCGTGTTGTCCACCACAAATCTCACTTTGCGGTCTCCTGGGATCGAACCCGGGCCGCCTTGGTAAGAGTCAAGCGGTCTGACCACTAAGCCCCGGCTCGGCCATGGCTTCGGTGAATTCGAATGCCGCCACTGACGAGAACGTTCTTTAGTTTCTGGTTTTGTGTACTGCACCCAGGTTTCATCGCCAGTGACAACTGAATCCCACAATTTCTCGCCCTGCTCTGCATAGCGCTGCAGGAATCGGTGGGCCGCTTCAACACTTTCCGTTTATGGTCTTCGGTGAGCATTTTGGGGATCCACCTCGCACACACATTGCGATAATGCAAATTTTCGGTCAAAATCTTGTCGATCGGAAACTTACTGACTTCAGGGATAAGTTTGCACAGCTCGCGAACTGTCACACGCCGATCTTTAAGCATTTCTTGCTCCACTTTCGCAATTGCTTCGGCTGTAACAGAAGGCAGACCAGAACGCTGTTCGTCATGGAGGTTTGTACGTCCGTCTTTGAGCTCTCTGACCCTCTTTCGCATGTTTTGAAGTCCATATATTGTGGCCCATAGACTTGGCATATCTGACGATGAATTTCTTTGGAGGTGGTGCCCTTGAAATTCAAAAAAACGGATCACTGCACGCAACTCGCACTTGGTGGAGGAAGTGATAGGAAGCTCCATCGCAAACGGCTGCCCAGCCAAGACTAATAGTTGCAACGGGTTCGTTGTGGTGGGGATTTGAAGGCGTGAAACCAAGCTACACGCCAGTGTACACGCATAAAGCTTTCCTCACGGCTCCAGCGCCTTGGATACTTTATTTTACAGACACACCTCGTACAACAATCTTGTAATGATTTTGTAATCTTGTATTTTTATAAATTCTACTACAACATACTTTGTATGAATTTACTACAATTTTCTTTCTAATAGCTACTCCGTGTTTTATATGTATACAAACAGATAAGTGTGTTCTAATAGTTCATGAATTTCCTTTAAAGAAATGTATGACTGAAATTTCATGTTTCGAAAAAATCACCGTTTCCTCGATTTATTCTATAAAATAGTGCAAGCCTTCCTAAATCCAAATAATGCTTAGATAGCCTCCTCACACCATTTTTAAATTCTCTAATCTAGTTTGAAAGTTTCATGAATGCTAGTGTTAGTTATGAATTCCAATTCTTTAGCCTTGTTTTCTCGCTATTGAAAATTTCACCTTTTTCATCATTTAAAGTGCTCCTTGAGTCTCAGTGTTAGTGTTAGATTGATGATTCTTGCTACACACATTCATAGAGACAAAGAGAATAGAAATTGTCCTGGGTGTTATTGTGGGATGTATTTTAAACACACTTTATTTACTTCAAAACACAAAAAATTCATATTTTGGGCAAAAACATTAACAGCTTTAAAATTTTATTGAGTCTAAAGTTATTGAGACATAGAAAAACTTAAACTCAAAAAATGGATGTATTGGAATCCTGTTGTTAAAGTATTAGACCGAAATTTAAGTTAATTTGTCGGAAGGGACTTTTTAGGTGACGTAACCAAAAATAAATAACTTTAAGCAAATTTTCCAAACTAAGTAAAATTGACAAAATTTGGGGCTATAACATATTTTCACTAAGTTACATTTGTTTTATAAATCTAAGTTAGCGTTATTAGTTTAGGATTTCAAATTTGCAGAATTAGGTATCCTTAAGTCATTTTATTACACACTGTTGCTTAAAATTCATAGCCAACTACATCTGTTGCAGCAAAACAGAAGAACGGTTACGTTGATTATCTAGTAATCATATTAACAAACCTTATTTTGTTAAACAGATGACGGTGCCACAATTTTAAAGCAGTGGCGGCTGGTGGGTTAAATTATTGGTGGTGCACAAATGAAAAATAAAATACAGAGTAGTAATGACTCACCTATTTATACAGATTCTCTGCTCTACTCTCCTTAGACCTGGCGAATCTATCGATATCTTTTGCGTTGAAGTCGCTGGTCTTCATAACAAAATCTCTCTCAATTGAAAGCATTGCTAATGCTGTCAATCGGTCCTGTGACATTGTATTCCTAAGGAAAGTTTTTACTCTTTTTAAAGTTGAGAAACAGCATTCTGCTTCAGCGGTAGACATTGGCATAGTTAACAGTACTCGGAGGAGTTTGGCATATTCGCTGAATGTGGCACATAAATTGTTTTTCTTATTGAAGTCCATCAAGCACAAAGCGCCGGACATTCCACGAAATTCCTCTCGACTGTAAATTACAGTCAGTTCTGTACGAAGTTTTGTTCCAATGATAAAAGGATAGAACCTTATTGTTTCTCTAAAGGAATCCTCTGGAAATGTCTTAGACATTTTCTTGATGAAACAAAGTTGAGGTTACCAGATACCCCGTGAAGCTAAATCTGTCCTTTGCTTCTCTAAGAATGTCACATACTTCAAGAGCTTCTCTTCTTTTCACATCATTATCTTCTATTCTTCTCCTATTAATTGCAGTCTCTTCGTGTTCCTCGATATCCACGCTATTTCTTACCTTTTGCACTTCCCTTTCAAATGCGTTTAACTGGGCGATGTCAAATGTTGCATTGCAGTCTCGTTTCTGCAGCTGATTGTACAAAATGTCCACATGTGGCATGATCTTGTAGAAGAAAGACAGCCAGAATACAAAATTATAATCTTTCAAAGTGACCATAAACCCAGAAGCCTGAACAAGTGTGGCGTTGTTGTTTAACAGAGGTCTCTTCTGAATAGCCTCTTTGCATTTAATTAAATTCTCCCTGTGTTCGAAAAGCAGAGCACACAGAAGCTAAGCCTGAAGGTCACGCTATAGCCGTTGCTAAGAGTAGGAGGAGCTAGGTTTATAAACCTCCATTTAAGCAATGTATAAGAAGCCCCTCCCATTTCTTCACCTTCCCGCAACCCCCTCAGAGAGCCTACATTTGGGCGAAATCTTAGGTTAACTCTTCACTGCAAACCTGCGGCTCCTACAGCTAATCACTGTTTATTTCGACTTCTGCGGTCATGGGCAACTACAGACGATAAGCTTAATTGAAACAAGTTTGTATATAAAATAATGCAAACAAGTACAGCTTTAATGTGCAAAATGCACCTGTTGTATATTCAGAATCAGTGGGTGTAGCACAAACCTGCAACCTTATGGAGGAACCGCCCCTGCTTTAAAGCGATATTACACTATTTTGTTCAGATCAGTGTCTTAAATATGGGTACATAATTTGACAATTCAATTCTAATGAACTTGGAAATTCACAATGATTATTTGAGGATGAAATTAAGATATTAAAGCTATTGTTCTGGATTTAATGAGGAACTTCACACGTGTTACACACTGTTTTTACATCTCAATAAGGTATTGTTTTTATTTGTTCCATTTATACCCCGCCTTTAAATACACTAGTCATATCGGCGGCCGTTTCCCTTTGGAACATATCGAAGGTGTTAGGTCGAATTCGTTGGGTTTTAATCATTAGAGCACACACACACACACACACACACACACACACACACACACACACACACACACACACACACACACACACACACACACACACACACACACACATTCGCACTCTCATACATCCAGACTCTGGGGAAGATGAGAAATTATCTTGCTCGGAGAAAAATCACCACCCCAACGCCGGGAATGGAACTCGGGATACCTCGCATGGTGGGCAGGTGCTCTACAGACTGAGCTACCGGGCCAGCCAATAAGAATCTATTATGCCTTTAACAGATACTATAAACAAACGAATACATGATATTTTAGATATCATATGAACCTGTGCAGCGGTAGGCCATACTGAACATATCTGAACTTGCCTGGTTCTCACAGTCGGGAACCAGGAGTACCAACAGTGAAACTAATACGGCGTGTCTGTTGCACATTAAGCTAACAGAATATAATAAAATTGAATTTTTGTGCGAAAAATTATGACCGTAAAAAAATCATGATCATTCTTTATTGAACAGTCCTCGTAGGTTACGTAAAATATGTGAGCACTCATATGACTTCTTTATTCACATTTAATTTTACTGAAATCATTTGTACAAGCATTACTTAACACAAAATGAGGGAATTTCCGCATTTCGCAACACACCAAAGTTGTCATTACGAGCGGTTAAAAGCTTTTATGCACAAAGCGAAACAATTTTACACTTTTAACTGAGTTGTGAACACTAAAAGGTCCTTGATTACTATCAACTGTCTAAAAAATATAGTTTTTACAAATGTTCAACACAAAATAGTTGAAGATTCGTTTGTATGGATTGCGCGTAGGATACTGCTACAAAAGCTTATTTGTGTTCTCTACATCAGCTCACTGATTTAGCTTTGTTGTGTTGGTAGAAAGAGAGAGCAGGAAATGGAAGCGATAGTCACATGCTTTTACGTCACTACATGTTTTCACTTTGATATTCTATACTGTTTTCATTATATCATGACAAAGTTGGGGCGTCAAAAGTGAACAAATTATTGGAAAACACAAACCAGTAACAAATGAATGTGTCGGAAAACTGACAGCTGACACAAATAATTTTAAATAAATAGCATGACGTTCAGTAGGAAAGTAAAGTCGTGGTTCGTGTCGTAGAAGGGTGAGTCAAATGAAAAACTTAAATTTGTAATAACAAATCTAAATTTCGCGCCGTTATTCTGTAAGTTGGTAAGCGTGCTACAAACAGCTGGAGAATGGCCAATAGGTGGCTGAATAGTGGAGATGTACACATACCGTCGCAGTATGAGTACAAAGATGGCCGCCCCACTTGCGACTTGCTCCAGGGAGGAACAGCGCTTTGTTATTCGGTTTTTGCGTAGTGAAGGTGTGAAACCTATTGAAATTCATCGACAAATGAAGGTTCAGTACGGTGATGCATGTTTGTCACTGCAGCAAGTCTACAAATGGAGTAGGAGGTTCAGTGGAAGGTGCTCCATGTCCAGGTCAGGCACAACGAGTTGTGACTCCACATAACACTGCAGCAGTTGAAGCCATAGTGAAGGAAAACCGCCGAGTGACACTGAGTGGCACTGCAGCATGTTTACAGGTTAGTCATGGGTCAGGACACCACATTGTGCATGATGTGCTACAGTTTCTGCAAGTGTCTGCAGGATAGGTGCCATGGCAGCTGACTCCTGAAATGAGAGAACGACGTGTTGGTGCTTGCGGAGAACTTCAGCGCTTTGAAGGGGAAGGCGATGGCTTCCCTGCAAGAATCGTTACTGGGGACGAAACCTGGGTTCACTTCCACCAACCGGAAACGAAGAGTATGAGCAAGGAATGGCGCCATACCTCATCACCAAAACCAAAAGAGTTTCGAATTGAACCATCAGCAGAGAAAGTTATGCCGACTCTTTTGGGATGAAAAAGGCGTCATTTTGCAGCTTTACATGGCTTGAGCGACCACTGTCACCATTAAATCATACACAGATCTCCTAGAAAATCATCTGTGGCCTGCAATCAAATCAAAGCGTCGTGGATTGCTGTCAGCAGATGTCCTTTTGCAACAGGACAATTCAAGGCCCCGTACAACAGTTGCAACAATCACAGACCTGCATTTTGAGTGTCTTCCTCATCCAGTTTACTTACCAGACCTTGCATTACGTGAGTTCCATATGTTTGGACCACTCAAAGAGGCAATGGGAGGAAAGAAGTTCCGTTCCGATGAAGAGATGCCCACGCGGTGCATGAGTATTTGCGCGGAATACAAAAAGATTTTTTTTCTAAAGACATTTATGCACTTTGTAAGCGCTGGAGGACTTGCATTGAGCGTGGGGGATATTATATTGAAAAGTGAAGACAGCTTTGTACCACTTCCGCACAATCAATAATATTTAGAGAAATATTTAAGGTTTTCATTTGAGTCACCGTCGTAGATTGCGCATACAAGAACCTTAAGCCTAATGAGGCCTCTGAACAAATTATATGGTAGTATAAGAACACGAAATTCCTTACGACTGACCAGATACAATTGTTACCTAAGTATTTTCATTATACACAATTTAATTAAAATCTTACCGAGCGGGCAGATTTCGTCTGAGGCCCACATTCCTGAGGTCCTTGTTCGATTCCCGTGGACAGTCTACTACGGGTAGTCTCTCAACATCAACACATGTTTTTTTAACATTTTCAGAAAATAAATGTGTGTGAAATGCAAGAATTTTAACACTTTTGTTAACTCTGTAACAATTGGTACTTTAAATCTGTTAACGTCGATTTTAACATCTCTTGGTGAAATCGGACATATGAGTAGTGAAAATCAGACGAGTTACTAATCAGGTACTCTGTGACTTCAGTTGAATCACTATCTACGAGGGCTGTTCAATAAATAATGATCATATTTTTTTACGGTCATAATTTTTCGCACTAAAATTCAATCTTATTATATCCTATTAGCCTACTGTGAAACAAACACGCCGTAGTAGTTTCTTTGTTGGTACTCCTAGTGACCTCCTGAGAGAACCAAGCAAGTTCAGACATGTACAGTATCGCCTACCGCTGCAATGGAGGTAAAGTCTGTCTACTCAACGCAAGTGCACGACGGCCGCTTTCTTAGAGGAACCCTCATAATCGTTTTACAACATGGACCCCCCTCCTGACGGTCCCCTCTACAAGGTTGCAACATTTTAACATCACCGTCTTGCACCTAATGAAACAGAACAACTGGAAGTTGGAGCTTTGGCAACTCAGACTCCACGTGGAGTAGATATGCAACTGTCATTTTCAGAAAATTGGAGTTGCTATTGGTCCCCAACGTCAGTGTTCCATTTCTGAAGTGTGGAGATAGATTTATGACGGTCATTAGTGGGCGGAAAGGTCAGGTTCTTTGAGGTCCCTTTGACTGGGAACTGCACACACGTTGGCTAAACAGACTTTAACACGTGAGGCACAATATGCGGCTTTGAAATTCTGATTTCATCTCAACAAATGTTTAGTTGAGGCCTATACAATGTGACAGGAGGCCTATGGAGAGTCTCTTCTTTCCTACAGCACAGCTCGAAGTTGGTTTAAAATGTTTAAAGAGGGGAGACAATTAATTTCAAAAGAAGGTAGACCCGGTGCTCCAGTTACTGCTCTTACGGAAGAAAACATCAACACTGCCTCTGCCATTGTGAGAGAGGATCGACGAATTACCGTAAGATCACTTTCTGAAAAACTGAACATTTCACTGTGTGCCACCCACACGTTGGTGTCAGAAACATTACACATGAGACGTGTTTGTGCGTGATGGGATCCATGACTGCTGATTCCCGAACAATAGGACATTCTCATGCAGGTGTGAACGCGGTTAAAGTTGATGTTAGAGGAAGATCCGGAGTTTCTTTCAAACGTAATTACAGCTGATAAAACTTGGCTACATCATTTTGATCCTGAGAGAAAACAGAAAGCTCTGTGTGGAAATCTCCTTCATCACCAACCCCCAAAAGAGCAAATGTGGTTACTTCTCCTGGGAAAGTTATGGTCATCTCATTCTGTGATATTCATGGAATGGTTTGTCAGCATGTTGTACCTACACAGACATCAGTTAACTGGACAATACTACAGGGATATCCTCAAAACGTTGCTAGTTCATAAAAGGCGCAAAAGGCCACATTTACGTGAAGCAGGCTGGATGCTGCACCACGAAAATGCGGGCTGCATATTGCCAACGTTGTTGCTGAATATCTTGCAAAAATCAACGTGAAGTGCATTCCTCACCCTCCCTGTAGTCCGGATTTAGCCTCTTGTGACTTTTTTGTATTCCCTAACTTGAAGAAATACCGTCGTGGGAGGCATTATACGTCACCAGAAGCAGTGGTGAAGGCTGCGGAGGCGATTTTGAAGGATATCTCAAAAATGGTTTCCAGCATGTCTTTGAAGACTAGCAGAAACGATGGGACAAGTGCATCGCATTCAGGGGAGACTATTTTGAGAAGGACCATCAAAATTATAGGGATGAGTAAAGGTACGTTGTCAAGAAAATTGTGATCGTTGTTTATTGAACAGTCCTCGAATAAGATAAACTCCAATATTACGGAAGTTTGCACAGTTTGATATATTCTGCATATTACAACGGTTCCTTACTGGTAAAGCTTATGCAGTCGGTGTTTCTGATAAGTTTGCAATGTTACATTGACTTTATTAGTTGTTTTTCTGGAGATTAGCTGAACAGTTGAACGATGCACAAGCTGCTGGAAAGTTTACTAATGAATATTAGATTAAAATCCCCAACTGTGGCGCACGTGTACATTCGCCATATTGTTGCTAAAGTTTGCAGTGCAGCAGAATATGAACCTCAATTTACTTGAAATTACATCAGATCAAACTTCAAGTATGTAGATATCTCGCGACGTGCATAATTTACAGACAGTTTCAAAGTCTTTTACACATATTATTTTCTTTACTCATTCTTATCCAAATCTGTCGTTATTATAATTATCTTATCTATTTTAGCTTAATCGGGCTACAAATTAGTACATAAATGGTTTTATTATATATTCTTGTACTGACTAGCAGGCATAGCTCTGGGCGAATTGATTAGGTGATCTAAATTTGCAAAATGAGCATCGCAAAAACGGAATTTATACTGGAATGATGATTTTGAATTTCGATGGGCTTCCCTCTGTATATGAATCCGAAAGTCCCTTAAAATTACCTTTATTTAAAGAGTCCCCGCTTTCATTATGACCACGAAATGTCATTTATTGTAGACTTCCCTAATGGGATATTGCATGAAACGCCTGTTAAGCTCAACATTCTCATTGGATTTTACAATATATAAACGTGAGCTTTCCCGAAGAGTGTCTGCAATTTTATTAGTGCTTTTTTTCTCAGTTCCTTCAATCCGACACAATTATGTACCTCAAACTAATGAGTCTTAAATGTCCTGGTGTATTTTGAAGATTCTCCGCCGCAAATTTTTCTGAACATTGTACTGGTGTTGGCTTGCCAACATTTACCACGTCGCCTTTGTCAGCACTTTTCCTTAAAGAAAAGGGTGTTTGGAGAATGGAACACACCAAGTCGTGTTTGGGATTCATCGTAAACCCCATAAATATGAAAAATTAAACACTTCACATATCACACAATCACTGATCACATAAAAATTTACGTTTTTACATAGCTGCAAACTGATAATAAACAGAAGAACAAGACAGGTGGGGCTCGCTTCAAGCGGAATGCCACTTCTACCAATAAATTTCTTTTCCATTAAGCGAAAATGAAGGAAGAAGCTCCTGTATTATGTTGCCAACACGAGTTGGTGCGGAATATACAGCTTCAAGGAATCGAATCTGTAGCCATGGTAACCAGCAATGCATTCTGCCCCACCAACCTCTCCTCATACGCCGCAAGTTTTACGGTCACCTTGGCGTTTTAATAACGGACCACTAGTCGGGAAGTTAGCTAACTGCAGTATCGACATGCGAGTTCTAAGACAGCGATTCCATTACAAAATATAACTTGGAGAACTTTGTAATTGAAAATTAAATTCTAGAACATAAAACATAACCATGTAAGTTATTCAAAAGAAGTAGGTGACTCGGCGATTCAAACACATCAAGGGAGAACCGCTCCTGCTGACGAGATTAACGTTTGCCTCTGTAGTTGGAATTTCTGCCAGGCTGAGTTATCGGGATAAGTTTGCCGTGGCTTTCCCTTAGACTTAAATATGAATGTCAGGCAAGTGTAAGCTTTATGGAGCTATGAAGTTCATTTGAGCATCATTTCAGTTATCGTCCGAAATGGATTTAAAAAGTTGGAGGATATAAACAAAGCAAAGACGAGATTAGATGAATGTACAGTGTGATCCATATAAACCTGAACCATTTCTATAGGCCATAACTTTTGAACCAATAATTGGACACACGTGCAACTTTGGGAGAATATAATACATAAATAGGTGATTACATTACACTTTACTCCACACTTCACTTCGTCTTTTATACTGATTAACTGCTTCAGCTTTCTCAGTGTGCCTGGAGGAAAATTTACTCTCTGTAAATTCCCATTCTCTTGTTCAGGGGAGTTTTCCTCCTTCCCCAGGGGATACCAAAACCTACAGCGCGAGGGCAGCCGGTTGTGCAAGCCGTGCCGGGGGAGTTTCAATGGGACCCCTGCCCTAGGTTGGCGTCTCTCCTCAATCTGGCTACCCTTAGTATTTCTCACGTCACTCCTACGTCCCCGGGGCGGCATATACACAAAAGGCTTCACAGATCGATAACCAAGTCCTAGCTCTGTTCCTTATCACAAACATAGTCAAGGAGCCTGAAGTGATACTCAAATAGTTTAAGAACTGGTCGCTATATAATGGATTTCTCCCGAACACAAACCAACCCCAAACCAACCCGAACCCAACTCCAACCCAACCCAGCTACCAATCAACCACCACCTAACCCGAACCCAAAACCAACCATTGCAATCAAACCCCAAATCAATCGCTGCCCAACCCGAAGCCAACCCAACCCCAACCTGAACCCAAACCAACCCGAACTCACCCGAATTCCAGCCCAACCGAATCCAACCTGAACCCAAAAGAAATCCAACCCGACCAACCCAAACCCGAATCCAACCTAACCGGAACCCAGCCCGAATACAACCCCAACCCATCGGACCCAATCCAACACCAAGATGAAGCCAATCCCAACCCAACCAACCACAACACAATCCCAAAGCAACCTGAACCCAAACCAAGCGCAACCTAACACGAATCCAACCCAACCACAACTTAACCCAAACCCAACCACAACCTGAACCGAACCAGCCCAACCCAATCCACTCTAACCCAATCCGAATCGAACCAACCCAACCCAACGCAGATTACTTGTATACCTACTTCTTTTATTGGAACAAAACATATGTAACAAAAGCCTATTATCCTACTTCAAACATGATTTCAGTTTTTTTCAAAGCATTACCATAAATATTACTGGCATGTTTTGCATCTTAATATGTATAAAACTCGATGTGTGAGTGTAAATATGTTCCTTATAAGTTTCTACTGTATTCTGAAGCTCCTAAGGTCATCTGCATGAATGATAATTGTTAATAGCTTGAACATTTTGATACCGAAATTAAGGGATGCAGTGCATAAGAAATCGTAATGGATTTCAAAGGAATGTTGGATCTTTGTTACAACACGTGCAGGGGCAGTTGATTGAGTTGTGTAACAAAAGACACGAGAGAAAGAGGTTTTCTTAACAAGAATCCTAATGCCCGATTTCACCAACAGATGTTAAGACTTAACACGAATTTAGCAATAGTTAAAAACAAAAATTTCATTTCACCAACAAGTGTTAGCGTATCACTCGTGTTAAATCTCATGTTAAACTAACAAGCCAAATTTCTGATGTTAAGTCCTTAACAATTGTAAATAGTCAAGATGGCGAGCATGAACTCAGCTGTTGATGTCGATTTGCTATATTTAAGACTGTCTAAATGACATTCATAATAGAGCACGGCCTATGAGGAGAAATGATTTTGAGGAACTATCCGAAGAAAATTGTTTACGGAGGTATAGACTGTCGAAACAAGTTGCTATGAAGGTTACTGCGGAAGTACAAGGATAGTTAGAACATGCATCGAAAGTAAAATGGCGATCTCGCCTTTGCTTCAAGTATTAATAACATTGCGATTTTATAATTCACTGAATTACGTGGATAATACATTGTCCACCTACCGTCTTGAAACGTTCAAGTCACTTGCCCTTCTTCGCTCCTCGTTTTAAATTTACGTAATACTGAGAACATGCATCAAAAGGAATATGCCGATCTCACCTTTGCATCAAGTATTAATAACTTTACGATTTTATAATTCACTGTGGATAATACACTGTCCACCTTCCGTCTTGAAACGTGCAAGTCACTCGTCAGTTGTACTTCTTCGCACCTCGTTTTAAAGTTACGTCATACGTTTCATTTGTAGTAATGACACATGCATTTGAATTAAGTTTGTTTCCAATTTTTCCCCGTGTGACATCTTTCACTTTTAAATTCACCGCATCCGTCCTATTTTCCACGATATCGTTATACTTATTCAACAATTCAATTAACAATCCTTTCTCCATTTATGAGAAATTTGTTTCACGGCTTTTGTTTATGATTTTGTTAATCCAACATTTTTTTTTAGCTGTGTGCAGACTGCGGTGCAGACGAAAATGAAAACAAAAGCGCATCGTTGTACGTTCAGAAAATACGACTCATCCAAAGCCTTCTATAACTAATATTTACAAGTTCCTTGGCGTTAGCACGTGTTTGTTAACATTTTCAGAAAACAGGTTGGTGAAATGCAAGAAATTGTTACCGCTATTACAATTGTTACATTACATTTGTTAACGTAGATTTTAGCATCTTTTGGTGAAATCGGACCCAAATGTGTGACACTTGACTCTGTTTGAATAGGTATTCTTCGGACCCTTAATAACGGCATGATGGAGACTAATAATCAAAATGGACAAAATAGCCACAAAGGGAATCTTTGTGTGAAAATAGAGGACTTCAGAAGTGAAAGTTACACACCCATGTACAGCTGTGCATAGTATGAAGAAAGTCCGCGGCTGGCGGCTGATTCAGTCGGTTCTCTCTGGTTCTATCTTGGTCGAAGGCAGACCAGAAGCGATGAGAGAATATCTGTCGGTTCATACTAACGAATTAAGTATTAGCGAGTAATAAGCATTCCACCTACAGTGACTCTAAACAGTGATATATTGGTAACCCTTGGCCGGCGGCTTCGAGTTTGATGTAATGATAA
Source organism: Mantis religiosa (assembly GCA_030765055.1). NCBI lineage: Eukaryota > Metazoa > Arthropoda > Insecta > Mantodea > Mantidae > Mantis > Mantis religiosa. The sequence continues at coordinate 141,680,628 of CM060956.1, read as the reverse complement.
AAAGAAGAAGTTATTAAATCAGTTTGAAACGTGCATTCCAGTGTCATTAGAACTATCCTTACTCATACATATACACGCATACCCTGAGAACACCACATCATACACAGCTTCTTGCGGCACCGCTCATTTAAAGTCTCAGTCGCGGAGAAAACATCAACACTACGACCAGTAAGAGGTGGAGTCCCCGAAGGCTCTGTGCTATCTCCCACCCTTTTCAACGTCTTTATGGCAGAATTCCCCACGGAACCACGAGTCGTAATGGCACAATTCGCTGACGACGTGCTTCTGTTCTGCAAGGACAAACACATCCTCAGAGCCTTCAACCCCATTCAAAGACATCTCCGCCTAACACAACAGTGGTGCCGGCGTTGGCGGATGTCCGTTAATCCGGACAAAAGCTACGCCATACTCTTCACAAAGCGCCACACCACCTAAGACTGCCCCAATTTTAGCTACCGAAGTCGAAGGATAGAGTGGTGTAACTCTGACCAGTACCTAGGAGTTAATTTGGACAGAGGTCAAACTTTTCGCCGACATATCAGGGACCTTTCGGGCGAAGGTACAGGGAGCAATCGCTTTCCTGTACCCAATGCTGGGGTCGAACTCAATGCCAGTTGGCATGAAGTTATATCTCTTCCGAGCGCTGGTAATCCCGGTGATGCTATATGCCTGCGAGATCTGGGGCATGGCAGCAGACAGCTGGATAGCAACGCTTCAACGTGCACAGAATAGAGGACTGCGGTCTATATATTCTGTGGGACGTTATTTCCCTACCAGGTTGCTCCACGAAGCATCGGGTCTTCCATACGTGGAGGATGAAATTAGGCGCCGGGCTTCAAAATTATACGCAAGTTTACCATCACACAGAAGCGCCCTTTTTATATCATTGGGAGATTATGACCCCACAAGACGCCGATCTAGACTGCATCGGGTGCCCCGTATGGCTTGCGGGCATCCGAGATAACCCAGGAGCTACTCCTATCAGCAGTTAAAGCTGAGCTCCTCATAATTCTTCTAAGCTGTTTGGCATCTAAATTTTTCCACAACTAAAAAATTAAACTAAAATAAAAATTGGGTGCAAAGTACTGCATCCCCCCTTCAACCCGAAAGTACTTTCTGTAACCTAAATTTAATCCCAACCTCAAAACCTACACCACCTTCATCCTACAAATTTCAAATTCTAACCTTACCTGCGGTAAAACCCTTAACGAGTGGGCACGCAGGAAAAACCTTCTGGCTGTATATAGCCAGCCAGCACCTGTTGGAGTGGAGGGGAGTACCTCATTGCTTTACCCTGCGCTAAACACTATTTGGTTCAAACTGTAGCGTCAACGTGGAACCCTTTACGCCACCACTTTTCGTACCAATTGTCAACAATAGAGTAATTACTTTTGTTCACTCGCTCTAACAAATATTAAAGGAACAGAAACTGCTACCATCTTATCCTAGTTATATTTTCTCGACGAGACAGCCCGAATGTGACAAAAGTGGAAGTCATTCAATTACATTAACGGAAAGCCATTACACACCGTGATATTTGAGGTAATAACTCCTGAGTATCCTGCATTATAATTCTGAAATGTTTCTAAACAAACGCAAGGCTATAGGGAAAGTGCAGCCAAAGCGGAAACGTTGCAGAGAAAACTAGGGGCAACTAGATTAGTAAGTTTATAAAAAACAAGTTGCACATACCAATCACTTTTTGTGCGTACATCCGCACTTTTAGTCCAGAAGTGATGAACCTGGACAAGCTCAATTCTTTTCAAATGATAGTCAACCTTCGCTCGAAGGGATATATGTGAGACACTAATTACGGCTGATGAAATGTCAGTTTTAATTATTTCAGTTTTTCCAATATTTGCTTGGTATCGACGTCTCTGATGGTCTTTTCCATCACAGGAGTCATCAGCCCTTTACGGCATCTGCAACTGGGACTGTAAAATTCTGAACATTGATGCTTTTTCTAAAATAATCCTCTTTCTCCCATTTTATTGAAATGAGTATAAAAGCTCATAGAATATAACGCGCACAACCGTTAAAGGCAATGCTCAAGCGGAGCGCTATTGCCAAGCGTAGTGCGTATACCTGCAGGGGTTCCGTGTACATAAGGCTAGATGCTGCACCACAATAATGCGCGGCCGTATATTGCCAATGTTGTTGCTGAATATTTTGCAAAAATCAACGTGAAGTGCATTCCTCACCGCTCTCTATAGTCCGGATTTAGCCCCATGTGACTTTTTTCTATTCCCTAACTTGAAGAAACGCCTTCGTGGGAGGTATTATCCATCATCAGAAGCAGTGGTGAAGGCTACGGATACGATTTTGAAGGATCTCTCAAAAATGGTTTCCAGCATGTCTTTAAAGACTGGCAGAAACGCTGGGACAAGTGCATCGCATTCAGGGGAGACTATTTTGAAAAGAACCATCAAAATTATGAGGATGAGTAAAGGCATGTGGTCAATAAATTGTGACATTTCTTTATTGAACAGCCCTCGCAATAAATATAAAGTTCTAAGATCAGATGCGTGAGATGCATGTATCACATTCGGCAGCGCTGGTAGGCGGTGCAAGCTTAGGTTTGGCTGGGGTCTGCAGCACGGCCCACCTACATATACATTTAACTTTTGCGAAGATTATACCAACATAAGTACCAATATGTTCTTGCTCTGTGATATGTGCACGTCTGTCACACATTCAGAACGGTCCAAAATACATATCTTGGTTTGGGAACCATATGGTTCTGCAGCAACGTTCGTTCTATAAAATATTGATAATTTCGTACAGTCTTAAACAATAAAATCTTTGGGATTGTATACCGAACAATATAAGAATTAAAGCTTACACATCAATTGTATATATTAATGCATAATGATGAACTATTATGGTTCATTTTGTACAAAAGTTTCATACAAAACATAGACTTTCGCGTTGTTTAAAAATAATTTTAGTAGCAATTTTTCATTTATTAATTTTAATTTTTAGTTATATACGAGGGCTGTTCAATAAGGAATGATTACAATTTTTTTTTTTGAAAACGTACCTTTACTTATCCTCATAATTTTGATAGCTCTTCTCAAAATAGTCTCCCCTAAATGCAATGCACTTGTCTCAGCGTTTCTGCCAGTCTTTAAAGACATGCTGGAAACAATTTTTTAAGAGATTCTTCAAAATCACCCCCGCAGCCTTCACCAATGCTTTTGATGATAGATAATGCCTCCCACGAAAGCGTTTCTTCAAGTTAGGGTATATAAAAAAGTCACATGAGGCTAAATCCGGACTATAGGGAGGGTTAGGAATGCACTTTAAGTTGATTTTTGTAAGATATTCAGCGACAACATTGGCAATATGAGGCCGCGCATTGTTGTGGTGCAGCATCCAGCCTGCTTCACGAAAATGTAGTGTTTTGCGGCTGATATGGACTTGCAATGTTTTCAGGACATCCCTGTACTATTATCCAGTTACTGGTGTGTGTGCAGGTACAACGTGCTGATAAAACATTCCATGAATATCAAAGAATGAGATGACCATAACTTTCCCAGCAGAAGAAACCACGTTTGCCTTTTTGGGGTTTGGTCATGCAGGAGATTTCCACTCTGAGCTTTGCTGTTTGCTCTCAGGATCAAAATGATGTAGCCAAGCTTCATCAGCAGTGATTACGTTTGAAGAAAACTCCGGATCCATCTTTAACATCTACTTTAACTACGTACAGCCTGCATGCGAATGTACTTTTGTTTGGGAATCAACAGTCTTGGAACCCATCGCGCACAAACACGTCTCATGTGTAATGTTTCTGTCACCAACGTGTGTCTGGCACCCAATGAAATGTTCAGTATTTCAGAAAGCGATCTTAAGGTAATTCGTCGATCCTCTCTCACAATGGCAGCAGCAGTGTTGATTTTTTCTTCCATAGAGCAGTAACTGGGGCACCAGGTCCACCTTCCTTTGAAATTGATTTTGTCCTCTCTTTAAACATTTTAAACCACCTTCGAGCTGTACTGTAGGGAAACACAGACTCTCCATAGGCCATAGTACAGACCTCAACTGAGGATTTGTTGAGACGAAAGCACAATTTCAAAGCCACATATTTTTCCTCGCGTGTTACCTCCATTATAGTGGTAGGCGATACTGAACATGTCTGAACTTGCCTAGTTGTCGCAAGCGGGAACCAGGAGTACCAAGAATGAGACTACTACGGCGTGTTTGTTTCACATTAAGCCAACAGAATATGATAAGTTTGAATTTTAGTGCGAAAAATTATGACGTAAAATATTTATGATCATTCTTTATTCAAGAGCCCCCGTATATAAAACCTTATGGTATACTAAAATACAGAATTCAGCAAAGCATAATGTTTAAGAAAAATCAACTTTGTGGCGTTTATGGTTTCCGAGACATTCGTCATTAATCGTTTGAATTTATGATGCTCCTGTTTTCCTGGAATAGTAAGTCGTTATTCGTCTTGTTCCTTGTCACATCATATCACACCTATCATATAACGACCTTCCACACTACCGTTTTCTTCTTGTGCCTACAGCGAAAATACTAAATATACAAAGACCATACCATTTCCTAAGAGTGTTCAGCTTTGAGCTTCAATAGATATGTTTCTTATGAAATGCCATACTTTATAAAGTATATAAAATATTTTGTATCAGAAGCTAAAGAGGAGCTAGTTTGAGAAAGGAAATTGTTCTATATTATAGGAAAGTGTATTAATTTGAAGGTGTTATATGAATATTTCCTTCTATAGGATTATAAAAGTTTAAACATTTATTAATGTTATATTAGCAGCCTAAAGAACGATATGTGTATATTGGCTATAACGTTTGTGCTCGAATTAAAAATAAATAATAGAAGGATGGCAGTTTTTGACAATTGACAGGCTTACTAGCATCTCTGAGAGCTCGTAATTGATTTTGTAGCATCCACACCCAATTTTGCTGCTAATACCATGACAGCACATTAAACCAGCTGCATGAACAGGATCTGCTTTCCTTCATGTTCGGCTATCTCAGATCAAGATATGGGAGAAATAATCCCTTTAACAGGCGCCACTGGGAAGGAAGCAAGCAAGGAAGTATAACTCTCGCACAAAGTAGAGCAAGTAATACGAAGAAATATAAAATTACTCTCGAACGTGTTTATCTTAATTGCAATCTGGTTGGAAATAACGAAACTGTAAGCTGCATAGGTGGTCTGAAAAGCTTCCGACCCAATAAAGATTCAAGACATTTTCTCCGATTTTTTATTTTTTATTTATTCTTTTATTTCTCAGCATTGTCTCCTTGTAACTCTACACACTTCTCCCAGCGATGCTCCCATCTCTGTAACACATCCAAATACTACTCGGCGTTTTTCCAAATACTCTCCTTGTAACTCTACGCACTTCTCCCAGCGCTGCTCTCATCTCTGTAACACGTCCAAATAGTACTCGGCGTTTTTCAACATGGTCTCCTTGTAACTCTACACACTTCTCCCAGCGATGCTCCCATCTCTGTAACACGTCCAAATAGTACTCGGCGTTTTTCAACATGGTCTCCTTGTAACTCTACACACTTCTCCCAGCGATGCTCTCATCTCTGTAACACGTCCAAATAGTACTCGGCGTTTTTCAACATGGTCTCCTTGTAACTCTACACACTTCTCCCAACGATGCTCCCATCTCTGTAACACGTCCAAATAGTACTCAGCGTTTTTCAACATAGTCTCCTTGTAACTACACACTTCTCCCAGCGATGCTCCCATTTCTGTAACACGTCCAAATAGTACTCGGCGTTTTTCAACATAGTCTCCTTGTAACTCTACACACTTCTCCCAGCGATGCTCCCATCTCTGTAACCCGTCCAAAGAGTACTCGACGTTTCTCAACATAGTTTCCTTGTAACTCTACACACTTCTCCCAGCGATGCTCGCATCTCTGTAACCCGTCCAAATAGTACTCGGCGTTTTTCAACATAGTCTTTTTGTTACTCTACACACTTCTCCCAGCGATGCTCCCATCTCTGTAACCCGTCCAAATAGTACTCCGTATTTTTCAACATAGTCTTCTTCTAACTCTACACACTTCTCCCAGCGATGCTTCCATCTCTGTAACCTGTCCAAATATTACTCGGAGATTTACAACATAGTCTCCTTGTAACTGTACACACTTCTCCCAACGATGTGACCATCTCTGTAACCCGTCCAAGCAGTACTCTGCGTTTTTCAACATAGTCTCCTTGTAACTCTACACACTTCTCCCAGCGATGCTCCCATCTTTGTAACCCCTCCAAATAGTACTCGGCGTTTTTCAACATAGCTTCCTTGTAACTCTACAAACTTCTCCCAGCGATGCTCACATCTCTGTAACCCATCCAAATAGTACTCGGAGTTTTTCAACATAGTCTCCTTGTAACTCTACATACTTCTCCCAGTGATGCTCCCATCTCTGTAACACGTCCAAATAGTACTCGTCGTTTTTCAGCATGGTCTCCTTGTAACTCTACATACTTCTCCCAGCGATGCTCCCATCTCTGTAACACGTCCAAATAGTACTCGGCGTTTTTCAACATGGTCTCCTTGTAACTCTACACACTTCTCCCAGCGATGCTCCCATCTCTGTAACCTGTCCAAATATTACTCTGCGTTTTTCAACATAGTCTTCTTGTAACTCTACACACTTCTCCCAGCGATGCTGCCATCTCTGTAACCTGTCCAAATATTACTCGGAGTTTTACAGCATAGTCTCCTTGTAACTCTACACACTTCTCCCAGCGATGCTCCCATCTCTGTAACCCGTCCAAATAGTACTCGGCGCTTTTCAACATAGCTTCCTTGTAACTCTACAAACTTCTCCCAGCGATGCTCCCATCTCTGTAACACGTCCAAATAGTACTCGGCGTTCTTCAACATGGTCTCCTTGTAACTCTACACACTTCTCCCAGCGATGCTCTCATCTCTGTAACACGTCCAAATAGTACTCGGCGTTTTTCAACATGGTCTCCTTGTAAGTCTACACACTTCTCCCAGCGATGCTCCCATCTCTGTAACACGTCCAAATAGTACTCGGCGTTTTTCAACATAGTCTCCTTGTAACTACACACTTCTCCCAGCGATGCTCCCATCTCTGTAACCCGTCCAAATAGTACTCGGCGTTTTTCAACATAGTCTCCTTGTAACTCTACACACTTCTCCTAGCCATGCTCCCATCTCTGTAACCCGTCCAAAGAGTACTCGACGTTTCTCAACATAGTTTCCTTGTAACTCTACACACTTCTCCCAGCGATGGTCGCATCTCTGTAACCCGTCCAAATAGTACTCGGCGTTTTTCAACATAGTCTCCTTGTAACTCTACACACTTCTCCCAGCGATGCTCCCATCTCTGTAACCCGTCCAAATAGTACTCGGTATTTTTCAACATAGTCTTCTTCTAACTCTACACACTTCTCCCAGCGATGCTTCCATCTCTGGAACCTGTCCAAATATTACTCGGAGATTTACAACATAGTCTCCTTGTAACTCTACACACTTCTCCCAGCGATGTGCCCATCTCTGTAACCCGTCCAAACAGTACTCTGCGTTTTTCAACATAGTCTCCTTGTAACTCTACACACTTCTCCCAGCGATGCTCCCATCTCTGTAACCTGTCCAAATATTACTCTGCGTTTTTCAACATAGTCTTCTTGTAGCTCTACACACTTCTCCCAGCGATGCTGCCATCTCTGTAACCTGTCCAAATATTACTCGGAGTTTTACAACATAGTCTCCTTGTAACTCTACACACTTCTCCCAGCGATGCTCCCTTCTCTGTAACCCGTCCAAATAGTACTCGGCGTTTTTCAACATAGCTTCCTTGTAACTCTACAAACTTCTCCCAGCGATGCTCACATCTCTGTAACCCATCCAAATAGTACTCGGAGTTTTTCAACATAGTCTCCTTGTAACTCTACATACTTCTCCCAGCGATGCTCCCATCTCTGTAACACGTCCAAATAGTACTCGTCGTTTTTCAACATAGTCTCCTTATAACTCTACACACTTCTGCTAGCGATGCTCCATCTCTGTAACCGGTCCAAATAGTACTCGGCGTTTTTCAACATAGTCTCCTTGTAACTCTACACACTTCTACCAGCGATGTTCCCATCTCTGTAACCGTCCAAATAGTACTCGGCGTTTTTCAACATAGTGTCCTTGTAACTCTACACACTTCTCCCAGCGATGTTCTTATCTCTGTAACCGTCCAAATAGTACTCGGCGTTTTTCAACATAGTCTCCTTGTAACTCTACACACTTCTCCCAGCGATGCTTCCATCTCTGTATCCCGTCCAAATAGTACTCGGCGTTTTTCAACATAGTCTCCTTGTAACTCTACACACTTCTCACAGCGATGCTTCCATCTCTGTAACCCGTCCAAATATTACTCTGCGTTTTTCAACATAGTCTCCTTGTAACTCTACACACTTCTACCAGCGGTGCTCTCATCTCTGTAACCCGTCCAAATAGTACTCGACGTTTTTCAACATAGTCTCCTTGTAACTACACACTTGTCCCAGCGATGCTTCCATCTCTGTAACCCGTCCAAATAGTACTCGGCGTTTTTCTCTGTAAAATAATTGTCCACAAAAGTGACTGCTTCTTCATTTGACGAAAATCTCTGTGCTCCGAGCGCAATTTTCAGATGAGGGAACACAAAGAAATCGCTTGTGGGCCAGATCTGGTGAACAAGTCTGATGGTCAAGTAGTTCAAACCGTAATTCGTGGATTTTAGCAATTGCAACCGCTGAGGTGTGACACGGTGCGTTGTCTTGGTGAAACAGAATTTTCTTTTTCTGCAAATGTGGCTGTTTTTACGCAAGATCTGCCTTCAGCTTGCCAAGTAATGATGCGCAGTATGCCCTGTAATGGGTTTTCTTTTTTGAAGATAATCAATTTAAATTACTCTATGACTATCCCCCCCCCCAAAAAAAAATCTGTCGCCATCGTTATGCCAGCCGAAAAAATAGTTATTACTTTCCTTAAAGCCGGCACCCCCTTTGCAGTCCACTTTTGGCACTGAATATTTGTTTCGGGTGCATAATGGTGTATCCAAGTTTAATTTACAGTAATTAATCTGCGCCTACACTGTGCCAACAGAGCGTTGGAAATGCTCATTGGAAGACGTTTTTGGTCTAACGTGAGCAAACGCGATACCCAAAGCACAGACTGCTTTCTCATGTCTAAATGTTGATTTAATATGTGACAAACACGTTCATTTGACATATTCATAGCCTGTGCTATCTCTCTCACTTTAATTCGGATGTCGACCAGCACTATTTGGTGATTTTTCGTGATGTTTTCGTTGGTAGTTGCAGTTTTTGGACGTCCCGAATGTACATCGTCTCCCAAGCTCTCAGGGCCACTTTTAAATTCAGCTTACCAAAATTTCACTGTGTAAATGATGGTGCAGAGTCCCCATACACAAAATCCAACTCATATTTGATTTGCGGGGGCACATTGCCTTTCAAAAACAAATATTTAGTGACAGCTCGATACTCGATTTTATCCATTTTCATAAGAACACTCACATCAACTCACTCAAGCGACTGTTACGTAACAACTGAGCGTCCAAAATGGATGAAACTTTGGTGAGTAACTGCCAAAAGATTGACAACGAAATTCACTAGCTTCTATTTACGAGTGCTGGTATCTTCATGTTGACGTCGTATTATTTGTAAAAAAAAAAAAAAAAAAAAAAAAAAAAAAAAAAAAAAAAAAAAAAAAAAAAAGGCTAATACAGAACGGTTCAAGGCAAGAATGAATTACTATTTTTTCCCGCTTCTCTATCATGCTGGTAGTACGGATTTATTCATTTAACACCGAACGAAGCATTCAGCTGGATTCCCCTACTACGGGTGCTGTTGCGCGCCGGGGCTCCACTCAATCATATTAACAGGCGCTTAACTCTGAAACAAAAGCGTAAAATTACAGTGTTTAAAAATGTAAATTTAAATTACGTAGATGCATGTTTTGAACGTTTACTAACCCAATCCATCATAAAATTAGCACAACAGGTTGTAATTCCATATTCTTCTGCACAAAGGTCAAGAAAATTATTGAAAACGACAGGCAAACACTGAAGGCACAACGTCGTGTGACAACAAGCCAAGACAAAGCAGAAATCGCCTCCGAAATTGGCATTTCCGTGGGACCTATGCACACAATCCTACATCTCTTAAGATGCTCTATCGGCGATCCTCCAAAACAGCGTTCTCCACTTGCTGGATCATGACCTCAGAAGGGCTCTTGTGAGGTCGTGACTGTCTTAGTTTGTTTTCACACGATGATCTGCCTTCCTTGAACTGTCGCACCAAGGCACATTAGACACATCCATGGTACCATCACCACATACCTCACTCAATTGGCGATGAATTTCAATAGGTACCATATCACGAAAATGGAGAAAACGAATGATTAATGCCCGCCTCGATAGCGTGGTGGTAGCATGTCTGCCTCACGTTCAAGGTTTTTCCGGGGTTTCCCTTATCATGAAAGACGAATGTCGGGTAACTCTAAGCTCTATGGACCCTCGACACATTTGAGCATCATATCATCCATTCCATTCATCGTCTGATATGACTTAATGTTGGAGGACGTAAATTACAAAAAAAAAAAAAAAAAAAAAAAAAAAAAAAAAAAAAAAAAAAAAAAAAAAAAAAACTGAATGATTACACGCCGTTCTTGCAATGAAAACGTCGCCATTTTAAGTATCAGAAACAGTCCTAACTCTCGTCACTGCCACTAGAATTCTATGCGCTGTACAGTGCTGCCATTTCTGACAAGCATTCACAAAGTGTCGGCGTGTACTTTTTTATCTGGTCCCAGGCCTAAAAAAAGCAGGAGGTGTTATAGCTTTAACATACCTCATACACCCAATCGCGTACAGTTGAAAGTTCTGTATTTTATAGACTTTTCGGTTTGGTATGCCGGTATGTTTACAAACAGTTACACCCGCGGCACAGCGTGTGAGCTACACCTGCGAACTACGACAGCGTGAGGCACACACCATTGTTTATTTTACTGCCTAATGCACTCATTCTGGAGCATTTTTATCCCTCCCTCCCTTCCTCTCTCCCTTCCTCCCTCCCTTCCTCCCTGCCTTCCTCCCTCCCTTCCTCCCTCCCTTCCTCCCTTCCTCCCTCCCTTCTTCCCTTCCCTCCTCCCTTCTTCCCTTCCTCCCTTCCTCCCTTCCTCCCTTCCTCCCTTCCTCCCTTCCTCCCTTCCTCCCTTCCTCCCTTCCTCCCTTCCTCCCTTCCTCCCTTCCTTCCTTCCTCGTTCTCTCTTTCTCTCTTTCTCTCTTTCTTTCTCTCTTTCTCTCTTTCTTTCTCTCTTTCTTTCTCTCTTTCTTTCTCTCTTTCTTTCTCTCTTTCTTTCTCTATCTTTTTCTTTCTTTCTCTTTCTTTCTCTCTTTCTTTCTCTATTTCTTTCTTTCTTTTGTAATTCACGTCCTCCTACGTTTATTCATATAGGACGATGAATGAAATTGGTGAAATGATGCACAAATGAGTCCGGGATCCTTGGAGCTTAGAGTTACCTGACATTAATCTTTAAGGATAAGGGAAATCCCCGGAAAAAAGCCTTATCCAGGTAACTCACCCTGACCAAAATTCAAACTCGGGACCTCTTGAACGTGAGATGATGATGATGATGATGATGATGATATATAAGGGCCCTCAACTACGGCAGTCATCAGCGCCCTTTAAAAAACTAGTCATCACAAAAGCCAGATATAGAACTTTCTAAAAACTATACAAGTGTAACTAAACCTTTTAAAAATACACGTACATAAAAAATCAATCAAAACCTACTAAAAATTTCGTTCACTTATTTCACCTTTTTTTCACCTTTCCACCGACACGGGTCTCCACGCCCGGCCTACACGTGGGTGGGCCTGTTGACCGTCTCCCTCAACCACGAAGAGGAGCCCACACGAGGGAGACTGTTGGCTCGGGACCCCGGGTGCGCCAAACCCGTACCTACCGAAGTAGGCCCCTGGGGTGTCTTGAACGTGAGGCAGACACGCTACCATCTACACTACCGAGGCGATAAAAGCTGTCCCACAGGTTCACTGCATTTTTTTTTATATTTGGACGTCACAAAACATCTATAGCAGGTGGAGTGTGGAATTGAATACTTTTATAGATTATGTTTTTCCCAGCGTATATAAGTAAACAACACTAGGAAGTGAAGGCCATGTGAATTTGACGCATCAGATTTGTTTCCTTGTAAGATCCAGAGAACCTCATTTCTTACTAACACAACCCCTTTCAGGGTTAAATTAAAAAAATTCTCCTTGTCTCTCACTCTATCATTTGCTTTCTCCTTCCTTTCATTTCTTCCCTCCACTTTTCCCTCCGGCACCCTTAATCCTCCACGCTTTGTCCTCTATTTCACTTTTACTCCCTTCTCCACGCCTCGCCCACGCATTGCTCCTCTCCTGTTGCACCGTCAATTATTAAATTGCTTTTCCTGGGATGTTAATAATAGTTGAAGTGTAAATAAAATATTTAATGCTATATATAGACTACTGTTTTTTCTCCGAAGCTCTCTCCCTGTGAACGGGAGAACTTAAGAGGTCTATAAATATCCATTTATTTACAATAAGTACTCAACATGGTGTGAAGATTACGTGGGTAGAACGCGGAAATGTTGTTGCTAATCCCAAGACAGTTGGGGCTGATGGGGATCTGATATAGGAAAGGTTTGAATGAAAAACACATTTTGAGCGAGGAAAATAAGAAAAGGGCAAAATAACGTTATAAGATATGGAGGGATGGAAAAGGTGAAAGACGAACAGAAGAGGCAAGTGGTTTTAGATTATCCAAGGAACCAAAGAAGTCAGAAGGTCAGAAGTTATACGGCCATGGCATATTAAAGCAAGTGGGTAAAGATGTTTTGGTGAAAATGGATGAAGTATAAATGGAAAGTTAATTGATGTGCTGAATGATATAACTTGATAAAGAAGAACAGTGAAAAGTAGATAAAATAGGAATTAAATGGAAATCAAAGAAAAGGTGCGTTAGAAAGAACTCTACATTATCAGTTAATACATTTTAGCTAGAGATAAATAAAAAATGCCAGTAATTAGAGAAAAAATAATGAAAAATAACCAAAGTAAGAAGAGTGACATGGTCAAGGAGATTGGAAAAGTTCTAGTGAAAACTGAGCAATGGCTAAGCGGAGAAAATAAAGTGAGAAATATGGAAGTTGAATAAAGAGGGTGTACAAAAGGAAACAAAATTTACAGAGTAAAAGGGATGTAATATAGTTTGGGAAAATGGAGAAAATATAGGCACCCAAAAGGAAACTAAAGATAGATAGGTGTCACCATACACAAATATAGTAATTGTAATTGTAATTGTATTTATTTCATCCTTTGGAACATAATACCTATGTTTTAGGACACGTCAGTTCAAGATACAAAGATAAATATAAAAAGTTACATAAGACTAAAAACTGTACAGATACAGGATCCTACAAAATTCTAAAGTAGAAAAAGCAAATAAATATTGTCAATAGTTTGTTGGTTACAATTTCTGACATAGTCAATTTTTCATCATTAATACTACTTGTACATAATCAATTAGAAAGTAATTCTACACATGATTCCTTAATCAGCTTAATGAATTTATCACTTTCAAGTATAATTAAAGCTGCAATGTCATAATTCATTTGTTATATAAACATTTATTTATGAGGAAAGCCTTTAACTTCCATTTAAACTGCTGTTTTTTTTTTTTTTTTTTTTTTTTACCAGGTTCCGCCAACTGACATGCACAGTGTGCCTATACAGTTTTTTTTTATTTATTTATTTTTTTACATATTTTCTTTCAAGTCATAGAAACTACAATCAACTGTTGTTTGCAACCTAAGTCAAGCTAATACAGTTAAAAGTACAGTGTTACGCTTACAATTAAAACACTCAGAAATATGATAAAATGGATTAAGAAGGTGCCAATTTTTCAAATTTTGTTTGAAGTATTTGAGGCTACAGTATTGAGCTTCTATAGCCAGTCTATTTTTTCTTACATTTGCGTCCATCTGAGCGGATAGTCCTTGCAAAGGATTGCCTAACTATCTGAAGGAACACTGTTCTGAGCAACTTGTGGCGAGCAAATTGATCTTGCTAAAGGTTGTCTGCGCTCCATGAAAGCAGCCAGTCTAGATGTTGGGATGGAAGTTGACTTCGGAACCAGTGTAATGGAGCTCAAATCGGATGATATAAGGCTCCATAGAATCACTGAGCCCCACTGTGATTAGCTTCCAACGTTCCCTTCGCAGGAATTCAAACCATTCCCTCTGTAATGCCACATTTCCAGGATTTTTCTGCATTATCCAGTGTAACGTTCCCATTACCAACCAGATCGCACACCTGTAGAGCGCCGTGTCTTTAAAACTGAATTCCAGTCTCTGTAGCCTTAGAAGACATGGTGGAGACTCCGGCGGACACCATTTTCCAATAAAGTCTCTGAGCACCATCCAGATATTATGCACCTGTTTGCAAGAGGCAATCCTATGTTCCAAGGTGTCTATTTGTGAACAAATTTGGCATCTGTTACATGTTGTACGGCCATGTCGCCATAATTTCTCCGCTGTTGGTATGGTCTCGTTTAATACTTCATATGCTGTCTCTTGCCAATCAGTAGGAACAACTTTATTAAAGAGATTCTTCCATATAAGTTTCCATTCTCTATTCTCTTTCTCTTCAATCCTGGGTGTACACTGCGATGTATTGAGCAGCTGATACTGTTTTCTCGTTGATTCAAAAACTGTGAGGTCATCACTGGTGTCCAGCAGATTTATCAGATGGTTAACAATGGGTTTGAATCCCGGATATATCCTCTGAGTGTGCTGTATCTGATCCTGCCAGAAACTCCCATCTATCGATGAACCATTACCATCCAGTGATCTGACAGCAGTTTTGCCTAATAAGGCCATGCATTTCTTGGCGATGTCCACCAGTCCACATCCACATTTGGATTGCGGCAATCGTAACTGTTCTCTGCTCACCCTGTAGGCTTTCCCAGTCCATAAGAAATAGCCAAGCAGTTGCTCAAGTCTCTGTGCTTCACGTTTCGGAATTGGCAGTATCTGCGCTAAGTACCAAATTTGACTGAGACCATAGATATGTATGTACCAAATTCGCTGCATCAAATTCAGGTTCCGAGCCCTCTCCAACAATAAAGAGTATCGCAAGTGGTTGATTTTCTCTCTCCAGTTGTAAACTATAGTGGCTTCCATATCTCCCATAAAAGAGATACCAAGTATCCTGGTGGTGGTAGTACATTTCATTCCCAGTGTTTGTACTGGTTCCAACCACTGTCCAATCAATAATATCTCAGATTTGTGTACGTTTAACGTTGCACCGGACATCCTTGTATAGATCTCCAATCCATTCCGTAGGGCTGCCATATCGTGATTGTTTGTCGCTACAATTGTGACATCATCCGCATAAGCAATGACTTTAAAGCGTTCATTGTACACAGTAACCCCATGTAGCGTATCTTGCAGTCTTTGAAGTAGGGGGTTTAACGCTATAGAAAAAAGCCCCATTGATAACGGGCAACCTTGACGCACTGACCGGCCTATTCGTACTGGAATGGAAAGCCAGCCATTCCATAACACCCGGGATTTTGCTGTACCATAAAGGCCTTGTATAATTTTAATCACGTGCATTGGAAATTTCGCCGCCTTTAAACATTGCCATAAATACGCATGTTGCACTTTATCAAATGCTTGTTGGAAATCCAAACTTATCAAGGCCGCCACTTGCTGTTCCCGTTGCAAATGTATGAGGACATCGCGCAATTCTCCCAGCGTAACAATAATATTGCGCTTCGAGATCGCCGCTTGGTTGCAGTGTAATATTTCTGTATACGCTTCTTTCAACCTGTTTGCTTTGACTTTGGTAAATATCTTATAGTCAGCATTCAACAATGTTATTGGGCGAAAATCCTTCATAGTAGTAAGCTGTGCTGTCTTTGGCAACAATGTGATAATTCCATCTGCAAACGTTTCGGGAAACTGCGCTGTTTCCCACAACTCCACCAAAACTGCCATCACTTCACGTTTTATCATGGGCCAACAGGTCCTATAAAATTCATAGGAAAGGCCATCAGGACCTGGAGACGTATGTTTACTGGTTTTTTGTATGACTTCTAATACTTCTTGTTCTGTAATGGTTCGGGTGAGTAAGTCGGCCGTTTCCTGGGTAACCCCAGTTGTAAACAGCGGCCACGCCTCATACCGCGGTGGGGTACCTTCATCTGATCCCTTGTGAAATAAAGTCTGAAAGTGTTCTGCTATAAGGTGAAGGATAGACCTGGTCCCTGTAAATGTGTTTCCAGTGTTCACATCTTGAAGTGTACGTGGGCATCGGGTACGCCCCTTCTTTCGTTCCTTTGCAAAATAGTAAAAGGAATTCCGTTCTTCCTCGTGTGGGTGTTGAACCTTTGCTCTGATTTTATATCCATCCAGATGCTGCAGTTGTTGCATTTTGATAGTTTCTTTCACCTGCTTGATCTTGACATTTACATCGTAACCTTCCCGTTGCTTCGTATACAAGTCCCATAGGACTTCATTGTAGAACTGTAAACGCTCCTTTCTTGTCGTTGCCTTCAGAATTCCGTTTTGAGATGCTAGCTATCAGATGGCAGTTTATTGTAAAGCTTAATTCCTAGTATATGTACATTCTTTTGAGAGACAGTTTTAATTACACTATCTCTATAGTAATTCATATTGGTGCTGGTGTTATGTTCATGTACCTGACTGTTTTTAACTGGATTACACTTCTCCACAATAAACATTATAGCTGTATAAGCATACAGAGAGTAGATGGTAATTATTTTTTTATTTATAAAGGTATCCCTGCAAGATTCTCTTGCTTTTAGATTATACATGACCCTAACACACCTTTTTTTTGGTAAATAAAGTCAGGCTGTTGGGCTGTATCCAAAGATAAATTGAAGTATTCCAAATCTAGGGAAAACTGTAATATGTACAATATGTAATTGTAAACAAAAAATATCCCGCCTCGGTAGCGTAGATGGTAGCGTGTCTGCCGCACGTTGAAGAGGTCCTGAGTTCGAATCTCGGTCAGGGGGAGTTACCTGGATAAGGCCTTCCCTTATCCTGAAAGACGTGTCGGGTATCTGTGAGCTCTATGGACCCCGGACTCATTTGAGTATCACTTCACCCATTCTATTCATCGTCTGATATAATTTAACGTTGGAGGACGTAAAATTACAAAAAAGCAAAACTCATTAATTCACTTATACAGCAAGTAGAGAAGAATTTGTAATGAACTAATAATTTGATTCCAAGTTTTGGGGAGGGGGGCACAGAGGTAAACAAAACGGTGGACCAAAACTACAGAATGTTTTGTAAAGAGCTACTACGCTTACCAAGATCAGCACCTAGAGAATTAGGAAAGAGAGGATGGAATTTAATAATAACAGAAATAATAATAAAATTTTGGTATAGGTGTTTGGCCAAAGAAGTAGAAATTATGAAATTATGCATGAGACAGCAAAAAAGGTTAGAGAACTCAAATAGTTGGTGGGCAGAGATAGGTGGAATTATGGAAAAAGTAGGAATGGGAGATATATGGAGATTACAGGAAAGGAATACAAACGATGTGGGTAAATTGGTAAAATGCAGAATAGAAGAGAGGCAATATGGGGAAGTCTAGAAAATATGAAATCATTACTATTTTACAAACAAATAAAAAGAAATTGGGAACGAGAAGCATATGTAGATTACTGCAACAGGCGAGAGAGAGAAGGGTTAGCATGGATGAGAACAGGAACGATATTTCTAAGAGAGATAAGAGGTTTGGGAAAAAGGAATTTGTGAATTGTGTCGGGGAAAGAAAGCATAGAACACTATGTAACAGAATGCGAGGAGGCTGCAATGTGGAGAACAAAGGTTTCGCAGGAAAAATGGGAGAAAATAGAGAAGGGCTATGGAAATGTCAACGGGCAGGGAGGAAAAGAAGGTAAGAAGTATTGGTGAGTTCTTGCAGAAAGTAAAAGAAAAATGGCCAAGAAATGTAAAGAATATAAGAAAGGAAGATGAGGGGAAAGAAGTAACAAGGAGGCATGGAGGTTAAGAGCTACCTGACAGAGTAGAAGACCAGGCTGTCATGTAAGCCAAGGTAGCAACAAGGTAAAGACAAATAAATGTAAAGAATATAAGAAAGGAAGATGAGGGCGAAGAATGAGACTAATTCAGTAACAAGGAGGCATGGAGGTTAAGAGCTACCTGGCAGAGCAGAAGACCAGGTTTTCATGTAAGCCACGGTAGCAACAAGGTAAAGATAAATAAATGTAAAGAATATAAGAAAGTGAGATGAGGGGGAAGAAAGGGGCTAATTAAGGAACAAGGAGACATGGAAGTTATGAGCTACCTGGCAGAGCAGAAGACCAGGGTGTCACGTAAGCCAAGGTAGCAACAAGGTAAAGACAAATAAATGTAAAGAATATAAGAAAGGAAGATGAGGGGGAAGAAAGGGGCTAATTAAGTAACAAGGAGGTATGGAGGTTAAGAGCTATCTGGCGGAGCAGAAGACTAGGGTGTCACGTGAACCAAGGTAGCAACATGGTAAAGACAAATAAATGTAAAGAATATAAGAAAGGGAGATGAGGGGGAAGAAAGGGGCTAATTAAGTAACAAGGAGACATGGAGGTTAAGAGCTATCTGGCGGAGCAGAAGACCAGGGTGTCACGTGAACCAAGGTAGCAACAAGGTAAAGACAAATAAATGTAAAGAATATAAGAAAGGAAGATGAGGGGGAAGAAGTAACAAGGAGACATGGAAGTTAAGAGCTACCTGGCAGAGCAGAAGACCAGGGTGTCATGTAAGCCAACGTAGCAACAAGGTAAAGACAAATGTAGCCTAAAGTTGTGGATTTTAAAATTTTCGAGTGTACACAATAAATAATTCAATTAAATTCCTTGGGACGAGTGCCCTCTGCGTCCTCTCGCCTCATCCTTCCTCCCCCGGGATGCCCCACCTGGAAGCGTAGGTAAAATAGATCAGGATTGAACCTCCGTAGCGAGTGTCCCCCGAAATAATACAGCTTCAGTTCTAACCTACACTCCGTAGGGGAGGGGATCCGTCCCCTTCAGCGGCCGTGGTGGGGACGCTGTGGACCTCTAGCACTCGTGGTATAGTCCAACAACGCAGAGAAGGTCCCTGTAAGGACTGTGCGTGTTACACAGTGGGACAAGGACAGCAAATGTGTGTGGCCGAGAACGCCTGTTACACAAGGAGCAGACCGTTAAAAAAACATGCGCCCTATTCACTGTGTTCAATAAAACCGAGAAGATTCATTGACAAAAGTAGAAGCTGTCAGAATGTTTTTCAATGGTCTGTAACTGAACTGACATGGGGTGTAATAAATCTGTCCAGGGAGGGTGTGGGAACCTTCGCCAACCCCCTTGAGTCTCGTTCCTCGGAGACTTTCTCTCCTGTGGAGGAGTATACTTCTGACGTAACTAGAGCAACCTCGGGCTCAGCCCTTCTCTGCATACGTAGTCGCGAGGGTATCTACCAGAGTGAAGACTGTCCCCCTCTAACAATTGGGGGTTACCAAGCTGTCCTCGAAGGGTGCCCGGCGCCTCCGTGGGGCTTTCCATAGGGCAAGACCTAGAGACTAACAAGGCGTCCTGTGGACTCAAGACGGGATGGAAGTGTATACGCCTATTACGCGCACCAACCCCAAAGGGAAGGCTACCGATCAACCTCGGTAGTGTCGCCTGGTGATCTAGCATACCTTCTACTAGCTATTCAAGCAAGTATGCGGGAAGATATGACTTCCCTCAACCCCGTCCGAAGAAGTACCCGATCTCTCACGGGTTTTGGGAACCACTGACCCCTCGAGTCAAACTCAATTCGAGTGCTAGGGGTCCACAGCCCTCGCACCTCAGCATTAAAAATGTGTCGTGTTTAACGCCCGCTTTTACTACATACAGCACAGCAAGCGATGACACTGATGATACATGAGATGAAGATGGAGCACCGGTGGAATGAGATGGCAGGGGAAACCGGAGATCCCGGAGAAAACCCGCCCCAGCGCCTTGTCGTACCGCAGCAGGTGAAGGGGACGGATACCCTGCTCTTTGTGGCCCTCCCGGAAGGGGAGTTATTCGGATTAGGCTGGTCTCGAGGGCTCAGTGTGTTCCCTAAACTCGCGGGAGTTCGGGTACCTCCGACCAGGCTTCGGCCGCCTGCAGGGGACAGAGGGTTGCTTAAAAGGTACCGGGTGATAGCCTGCAGCGCTTCAAACTGCGGACGTACCGTGCGATCGTCCCGCCTCTGATCCTATATGGATGCGAGGTCTGGGGTTCGGTGGCTCATACGACCCTCCACAGGCTGCAAGCCGTACAGAACAGAGCCTTAAGTATGCTCTACGGTACCGACCGCAGGTTCCCATCTCACTTCCTGAACACCCAGTCTGGCATACCATACGTCAAAGACGTCGTGCGTGAAGGCACACGCACGTTGTACGCCAAGATCACTCCTCACCCTAACCAGCTGGTGAATTCACTTGGTCAATACGACCACCGACTTCTTCGGAGACGGAGGATCTATCGCCTACCCAAGGATGCCCTTGGGTGGTAGAGTCTGCCTATCCTCTTGCCGCTACCAATCACCGCCAGGTCACCACGCGCCTTGGCCGCGGCTGGAAGGTTGACACCTGCGGTCGTGCCCTGGGGCGCGCGCAGGACCTGATCTTATTAAACCCAAAACCAATTCCCATCTGGTCTCTCGCTACTGGTTCCCCCTCTGCTTGACGGATCGCTAGCGACCGCACAAAGCAAGATGCAACGGGCACTATCCCCCTCAAGGGGGTATATCCCGGCACCAGAAACATCAGTAGAGGCCAACTGCGCCGTCTTACCAAACGACACGCTATTATACCGCACGGGTAAATCCGCAAAGCGGATAGGTACCGTGGCGTCTAACCCTCCGCCCGGGAGAACCCGGGCGACCTGCACCTGCTCTTGGCCTGCAGAGCTAGTAGAATGTGTGCTAGATCACCAGGCGGCCCCACCGAGGATATTCGGTAGTCTTCTCTGCGAGTTTAACGCGCGTACGTGGCGTATCCACTTCCGCCCGTCTTGAATGGAATGGGGGGGGGGAGCTTTTTAGACTCGAGATATTACCCCAAGGAAAGAACCCCGGAGTTTTCCATCACTACCGGCTAACAGAGGCCGCAGTCTCCGGACTTTCTGATAGACCTCGTGCCATCTCCCTATAAGAGACCACCAGAGGAAAAATAGATGGGCAGGAAATTATGGGGATGTAATTAATATCGCCTGGCAATCCGGGAACCCTCTGAAAACCCATAGGGCAGGTAGGTCGGCCATGGGTCGAACCCGGGCCTCCCGAATGTGTGCCACAGACGAAACTACCTGTACCCTCTCGCCCGGTATGCTAAAATATTATTTTTGAAACTATCTTACATTAAATATTAAACGCACTTATGCAGAAATTCACGTTTATGTGATGAAATCGCAATACTTTGTTTGCACCAAGAATGGTGTACGAAAGATAGCAAATGTTTTGTCACCAGATGGGTAAATCTCATACACTGGAAAGGTAATGGAAAACTCCAAACATCGAATAGCAGTAAATAATGTGCTCTGCAAAGCTGTACTCGGATCCCTAGAGAATCGATTCCTACTACAGCACACAAGATTTGTGACTCGTGTCGGTTTTTTTTGTAGCCTTTTGTGATTTACATATAAACGATGGCAAGATAACATTTAAGAGCTGTCAAAAGTGTTTCATTCTGTCTGCATAATATCTCGTTTAACATCGACGTCTTTGATACGCCTCCGATATAAAAAGACAAACGAGATGCGTTGAATATTAATAAACAAAAACAAACTGAGAAAAGAATACGCGTAAGGTCTGCTTTTAGGTTCTGTGCTCCGTACATACGAGAGCTGTAAAATACAAAATGATCACAATATATTCCTCCTCTTCCTCCTCTTCCTCCTCTTCTTCCTCCTCTTCCTCCTCTTCCTCCTCTTCCTCCTCTTCCTCCTCTTCCTCCTCTTCCTCCTCTTCCTCCTCTTCCTCCTCTTCCTCCTCTTCCTCCTCTTCCTCCTCTTCCTCTTCCTCTTCCTCTTCCTCTTCCTCTTCCTCTTCCTCTTCCTCTTCCTCTTCCTCCTCTTCCTCTTCTTCCTCTTCCTCTTCTTCCTCTTCCTCTTCTTCCTCTTCCTCTTCTTCCTCTTCCTCTTCTTCCTCTTCCTCTTCTTCCTCTTCCTCTTCTTCCTCTTCCTCTTCTTCCTCTTCCTCTTCTTCCTCTTCCTCTTCTTCCTCTTCTTCCTCTTCCTCTTCTTCCTCTTCCTCTTCTTCCTCTTCCTCTTCCTCTTCTTCCTCTTCCTCTTCTTCCTCTTCCTCTTCTTCCTCTTCCTCTTCTTCCTCTTCCTCTTCTTCCTCTTCCTCTTCTTCCTCTTCCTCTTCTTCCTCTTCCTCTTCTTCCTCTTCCTCTTCTTCCTCTTCTTCCTCTTCCTCTTCTTCCTCTTCCTCTTCTTCCTCTTCCTCTTCTTCCTCCTCTTCCTCCTCTTCCTCCTGCTCTTCCTCCTCCTCTTCCTCCTCCTCTTCCTCCTCCTCTTAATCTTCTTCCTCTTCTTCCTCCTCTTCCTCTTCTTCCTCTTCTTCCTCCTCTTCCTCTTCTTCTTCTTCTTCTTCTTTTGACAACCTACCTTCACTCATCCTTATAATTTTGAAGGTCTTTTTCAAAATAGTCTCCCCTGAATGCGATGCACTTGTCCCGGCGTTTCTGCCAGTCTTCAAAGATATGCTGGAAATCATTTTTGAGAGATCCTTCAAAATCGCCTGCGCAGCCTTCACCACTGCTTCTGCTGATGGATAATGCCTTCCACGAAGGGGTTTCTTCAATTTAGGGAATAGAAAAAGGTTACATGAGGCTAAATCCGGACTATAGGGAGGGTTAGGGATGCATTTCACGTTGATTTTTGCAAGATATTCAACAACATTGGCAATATGGGGCCGCGCATTATCGTGGTGCAGCATCCAGCCTGCTTCACAGAAATATGGCCTTTTGCGCCTGATATGGACTTGCAGTATTTCCAGGACATCCCTGTAATATTGTTCAGCTACTGATGTGTGTGCAGGTACAACATGCTGATAAACCATTTTGTAGAAACTTGTATAAGTTCCAAAGATTCAATGGCTGTTGCATATTAATTGAAATTCTGTCATTATAATTCGTATCATCTGAGGAAGTGTTGTACGCTCTAAGTTCATTGCATATTCGAGGGCTGTTCAGTAAAGAATGATCACAATCTTTTTTGACAACGTACCTTTACTTATCCTCATAGTTTTGATGGTCCTCAAAATAGCTTTCCCTGAATGCGATGCACTTGTCCCAGCGTTTCTGCCAGTCTTTAAAGACATGCTGGAAAGCATTTTTTGAGAGATCCTTCAAAATCGTCTCCGCAGCTTTCACCATTGCTTCCAATGATGGATAATGCCTCCCAAATTAGGGAATAGAAAAAGGTTGTATGGGGCTAAATCCGGACTATAGGGAGGGTAAGGAATGCACTTCACGTTGATTTTTGCAAGATATTCAGCAACAACATTGGCAATATGCAGCCGCGTATTATTGTGGTGCAGCATCCAGCCTGCTTCACGGAAATGTGGTCTTTAGCGCCTGATATGGACTTGCAATGTTTTCAGGACATCTTTGTAGTATTGTCCAGTTACTGATGTGTGTGCAGGTACAACATGCTGATAAACCATTCCATGAATATCAAAGAATGAGATCACCATATCCTTTCCAGCAGAAGCAACCACTTTTACTTTTTTGGGGGTTGGTGATGAAGCAGACTTCCACACGGAGCTTTGCTGTTTCCTCTCAGGATCAAAATGATGTAGCCAAGTTATATCGGCAGTGATTACGTTTGAAAGTAACTCCGGATCTTCCCCTAACATCAACTTTAACTGTATGTTAACTCCATTGCAGCGGTAGGGATACTGAGCATGGGTCAACTTGCCTGGTTCTCACATGCGGGAACAATGCAGAGAACGCCTGTTATACAAGGAGCAGACCGTTAAAAAAATATGCGCCCTAATCATTCGGTACATTAAAACCGAGAAGATTCATTCACAAAAGTAAAAGCCGTCAGAATGTTTCTGAATGGTCTGTAACTGTACTGACATGGGGTGTCATAAACCTATCCAGGGAGGGTGTGGGTACCTTCGCCCACCCCCCTGCGTCTCGTCCCTCGGAGACTTTCGCTTCTGTGGAGGAGTATACCACGAGTGCTAAGGGTCCGCAGCGCCCGCACCACAGCAGCTGATGGGGACGAAT
Source organism: Mantis religiosa (assembly GCA_030765055.1). NCBI lineage: Eukaryota > Metazoa > Arthropoda > Insecta > Mantodea > Mantidae > Mantis > Mantis religiosa. The sequence continues at coordinate 141,656,264 of CM060956.1, read as the reverse complement.
CCCCTCCCCTACGGGAAGACAGAAAGGGAATACCAGGAGAGAGAAGATATTTACGGAGAGTATCAGAGCGGACAGATATGCAGAAGCGGAGAGATGACTACCCGGATGTCTGAGACTGGCGAACCAGCTCTATCTACTGATGCCAGTTCCTTTAGGAGATGAATAACAGTAGGAGGAAGCTTTGGATACCAGTTGCATAAGAGCAAACTTTAAAACTGTAGGAAACAGTCTTTCGTAGCTTGTTATAAGAATTAAAGCTGTTATACGAGGACTGTTCAGTAAAGAATGATCATAATACTTTTACGGTCATAATTGTTTGCACTAAAATTAAATCTTATTGTATTCTGTTATCTTAATGTGAAAAAAAAAACACGCCGTGTTAGTTTTATTGTTGGTACTCTTGGATCCCACCTGTGAGAACCAGGGAAGTTCAGACGTGTTCAGTATCGCCTATCGCTGCAATGGAGGTAACGTGCAGTTAAAGTTGATGTTAGAGGAAGATCCGGAGTTTCTTTCAAACGTAATCGCTGCTGATGAAACTTGGCTACATCATTTTGATCCTGAGAGCAAACAGCACAGCTCAGTGTGGAAATCTCCATCACCAACCCCCAAAAAAGTAAAAGTGGTTGCTTCTGCTGGGAAAGCTATGGTCATCTCATTTTTGGATATTCATGGAATGGTTTATCAGTATGTTGTACCTGCACACACATCAGTAACTGGACAATACTACAGGGATGTCCTGAAAACATTGCAAGTCCATATCAGGCGCTAAAGACCACATTTCCGTGAAGCAAGCTGGATGCTGCACCACGATAATGCGCGGCCGCATATTGCCAATGTTGTTGCTGAATATCTTGCAAAAATCAATGTGAAGTGTATCCCTCACCCTTCCTATAGTCCTGAGTTAGCCCAATGTGGCTTTTTTCTGTTCCCTAACTTGAAGAAACGTCTTCGTGGGAGGCATTATCCATCATCAGAAGCAGTGGTGAAGGCTGCGGAGGCGATGTTGAAGGATTTGTAAGACTGGCAGAAACGCTGGGACAAGTGCTTCGCATTCAGGGGAGACTATTTTAAGAAGGACCATCAGAATTATGAAGATGAGTAAAGGTACGTTTAAAAAAAAAAAAAAAAAAAAAAAAAAAAAAAAAAAAAAAAAAAAAAAAAAAAAAAGTGATCATTTTCTATTGAACAGCCCTCGTAGAAACGTAGATTTGATTTATATTGTTGGAGTAGATATAAAGTAAAAAAGGACTGTTTTAGACAGATTAGATGAATATCTATTTATTTATTTTCTTCATTTGTGCTACAACAGAGCAAAGCTCCAATTACAGTAGCTGCATGTAATTTAGTTACACAAGTTTGACTAAATGCAAAACAGAAATACAAAAAGGAATACAGATAAACTAAAAATACACTATATATTAAGCTATTATTGAAGACAAGACATTGCAAATTGTATACTAATCAAGCAAATAAGTGATACGACAGAGTAAACAATAATTGATCAAAGTTGAATATAAAAGAAAGAGAATGCAATTAATGGAATAAAATATTAAAAAAACCAAGACTAAAAATGAAACATATTAAACTACTATATAAGACTAGAATTGCAAATGTTAAACTCATTATGCAATACAACTGAAAATCACATGCAAATAATTCCCATATTTAATTGTTTTTTAAACTGCTCGTAAGTTAAACTAAAATCCAGCTCTATTTTAATAGAGAGTTTATTGTGTTTCGCACACAACCTAACAACGGGAGAATATTTATGGGATACTGTTTTGGGAGTCTTAAATTGAAAGAGCTGACGATTTCTAAAATTAGCAGAACTGACATTAAAACATATTCTGTCAAGCAGTTCTTCAGTGGATACCAAGCCGTTTATGAGTTTGTACAGAAATAATTGTTCGGCTATTGTTCTACGATCAGAGAGTGAAACTGTTTTGAATTCGTTAAGCAATTGACTATAAGACAAGTTCTGATTATAAGTAAAAACACCGTGAGTTTTGTAATGTAAGTATCTGAGGAACCTTTTTTGGATCTTCTCTATTTGATTGTTGTGACATTTATATATTGGTGACCATACAATTGAGGCATATTCCAAATTACTACGGACAAGGCTTTTGTAAGGTTACTGGAATGCAGTAATCTTTAGGTTTAGTTAGTTCGTTAAGGTAGAAAGAAGTTTATATCTGCAAAATTTGTAAATTGTTTTGTGAAATCTGACTCAGAAGTTAATAAAGTTAAAAATAAAGTTTGGCTAATAAGGCCTGGTATAGATTCTAGATACCGGGCTATTAGGTATGCACATTTTATTTTATTTCCTTTATTTTTTAGTCTGGCTCTACACATTCAAACCTTAGGCTACACACCGCTAGTGTGATAGAAATGATTATTTCCACAAATATATTTGTTCTGTTCCTTTCCACAACGCATCATACGCTGTCACTGACCATGAAACTAATGAAAAGAAACGAAACTTATAATATTGTTCTAATATTTCATTTAGGGGACCTAGAATGTCAAGCTACACCAAACCCAGGACTATGTTGTGTTCTATATAGCTGCTATCAACACTGTCTACATTTACACAGCCAAAAAGAAGAATGTAAAACGTTTAACCAACCAGAGAGTGAACGCAGGTCTGACATTGCACAAATTCCAGCAAAAATTACAAGACGTGCTTTAGCACTGCTTGATGTTTCTTAACCAACTGTAGAAGAATGCCAAGAGCAAAAGTACCTCGAGGACATTCTAAGCGGTGAATAAGTGTACCAGAAAACGGTGTAAAAAGTTCTTAAATGGGATTTTTCTAGGCATTTGAGAGAATGTGCATAAATTGATTAAAAATAACTGTAGTAAGTTTGAGAAACGGCAGAAGTAATTACCTGGAAGTTGGTGAAATAGGAGTGAGGTGGACATGTAACAATAGACGATACCTGGGAGAGGAGAGAAAAGCTGATCTATTCAAGTATATTTCTGAATACAGCAATACTAATGCGAACATATTACAAGGACAAATCAAATATAAACGGAAGTTATTTTTTATATTTATTTGATCAACAAACAAAAATGCTCACATAAAGATTAATTTTCTGCATAGTGTCCTGCCGTTGATACACATCTTCTGCATTGGATTAGCAAGATTTAGATGTCATCCTTATACGAGTCGTGTCCGTAAAATAAGCTCTCTAAGGTGCTGGAGCCGTGAGGAACGCTATTACGCGAAATCCGACAACACTGGCGTGTACCTTGGTCTCACCCCTTCAAATTCCAACCACAATGAACCCGTTGCTATCATTATTCTTAGCTGGGCAGCCATTTGCGATGGAGCTTCCTATCACTTCCGTCGCCAAGTGCGAGTTGCGTGCAGTGACCCGTTTTTTGAGTGCCAAGGGCACCACCTCCACTGAAATTCATCGTCAGTTATGCGAAGTCTATGGGTCACAATGTATGGAGACCAAAAACGTGCGAAAGTGGGTCAGAGAGTTCAAAGATGGACGTACAAACGTCCTTGACGAACAGCGTTGGGGTCGGCCTTTGGTTTCGTGCGAAACAATTGCAAAAGTGGAACAAGAAATGTTTAAGGTTCAGGGTGTAACAATTCCTGAGCTATGCGAACCTATCGATCATAAGCATTATCGGAAGGTGTGTGCGAGGTGGGTCCCCAAAATGCTCATCGAAGACCACGTGTTGAAGCGGCCCACCGATTCCTGGAGCGCTATGCAGAACAGGGCGATGAATTGTTGGATTCAATTGTCACTGGCGATGAAACCTGGGTGCACTACACAACACCAGAAACTAAAGAACGTTCTCGTCAGTGGCGGCATTCGAATTCGCCGAAGCCGCGAAAGTTCAAACATACATTTTCTTCCGGCAAAGTGATGAATGAATGTGTAGTGTTTAACGCCCGCTTTTACTACATACGGCACAGCAGGTGGTGACACTGATGATACATGAGATGAAGATGGGGCACCGGTGGAATGAGATGGCGGGGAAAACCGGAGATCCCACAGAAAACCCGCTCCAGCGCCCTGTTGTCCATCACAAATCTCACTTTGCGGTCGCCTGGGATCGAACCCGGGCCGCCTTGGTGAGAGCCAAGCGGTCTAACCACTGAGACACGGCGTGGCCGGCAAAGTAATGGCCAGTGTGTTCTGGGACAGAAAAGGTGTTTTGTTGTGCGAGTTTATGCCTACCGGCACAACAATAAACGCCGCTAACTACTGTGAGATTTTAAAAAAATTGGGACGTGCCGTTCAAAATAGAAGGAGAGGAATACTGACGAAGGGAGTGATTTTTCATCACAACGTTCATCTCCATAGTGCACATGCAACGGCTGATCTCTGGTCCAGTTCGGATGAGACATCCTCACCCATCCCCCCTACAGTCCAGATTGTCATCTGTTTCCTGAGTTGAAGTCACACGTAATTCTGTGTAATCGGCAAGTGTTCCAACTGTAATTCGGTGGAAATAAAGAACATTTTGAGTTTGTGCAATTGGACTTTTAATTTCACGAACCCACAAAGTCACAATATATTCAAATTTTAATATTGGTAAAAATTAGCCTTGTATGGGTAAAAATAACCTCCCAGTGCCCTTAATTCATTTAGTGTGCATCTTTACTTAGCTTCCACCTCAAAATAATTGTACCATACATGTCCATTGCAACTGAGGCTCTATCAACCTTTATAGCAACAATGTAAATTAGCTGACACCTGCTCCCCACGCTAGTTCTAAAATTACGTTACAGTAATTGACACAAGTACTGAAGTTTAGAAACAAATGACAGAATAAATTTGTGTAAAAGAGAGTAGAGAAGGTCATATACTGTACAGCGCCTGGTATTTGACACAGAATACTCGATTCTTTTCAGCTCTTTCATTATTTTCAAATCCTAAGCAGCCATTTAAAAGCAGTTCGAAGTGGGAATTTCTTGGCGAGCCTGTACAGTGCTCCAATCTGGCAAGCCACTACAGTAATCCGACAACAGCTGTTCACGATTAGATGAAGCCGTTCAGGTACAATTCCAGGTACTGAGCCATGTAATTGCCAGCTAGCGGTCAGACTACCAGTTACCGAGTAGAGAAACCCAAGAGAATGCCATTTTACTCGTAAACGGATTGAAAAGAAATTACAAAATGAAATGTATTGCAGAATTAATATTTTTAAAAGGAAAGTGATAGTGAGATAAAGATATATTTGCAGTACATTAAACCAATTCGTTCTAAAATACTTTTCTATAACTTCTCAGTCAAAACTGCTAGATATAGACCTATAGCGTGGGTAGCACTCTATCTGCTTACGTTCAGCAGGCCCGGAGATCCAGAACCTAATGAGCATAAGGTTTATTCCAGGGTTTTCCCTCTTATGAAAGATGAGTGTCTGGTAACTCTAAGCACTATGTACCCTGTACTCATTTGAGCATCATTTCATTCATCATCCGATATGACTTAACGTAGGAGGCTTTCTCCTTATCCTGAAAGGTGAATGTCTGGTAACTCTAAGCACTATGTACTCTGTACTCATTTAAGCACCATTTCATTCATCGTCCGATATGACTTAACGTTGGAGGTTTTCCCTTATCCTGAAAGATGAATGTCTGGTAACTCTAAGAACTATGTACCCTGTACTCATCCGAACATCATTTCATTCATCGTCCGATATGACTTAACGAAGGAGGCTTTTCCTTATCCTAAATGATGAATGTCTTAACTCTAAGCACTACGTACCCTGTACTCATTTAAGCATCATTTCATTCATCGTCCGATATGACTTAACGAAGGAGGCTTTTCCTTATCCTAAATGATGAATGTCTTAACTCTAAGCACTACGTACCCTGCACTCATTTAAGCATCATTTCATTCATCGTCCGATATGACTTGACATAGGAGCCTTTCTCCTTATCCTGAAAGAGGAATGTCTGGTAACACTAAGCACTATATACCCTGTACTCATTTAAGCATCATTTCATTCATCGTCCGATATGACAACGTTGGAACTTTTTCCTTATTCTGAAAGATGAATGTCTGGTAACTCTAAGCACTAAGTACCCTGTACTGATTCAAGCATCATTTCATTCATCGTCCGATATGACTTAAAGTAGGAGGCTTTCCCTTATCCTGAAAGATGAATGTCGAGTAACAAAGCGCTAAGTACCCTGTACTCATTTAAGCATCATTTCATTCATCGTCCGATATGACAACGTTGGAACTTTTTCCTTATTCTGAAAGATGAATGTCTGGTAACTCTAAGCACTAAGTACCCTGTACTGATTCAAGCATAATTTCATTCATCGTCCGATATGACTTAAAGTAGGAGGCTTTCCCTTATCCTGAAAATGAATGTCTGGTAACTCTAAGCACTATGTTAATGTTAATGTAATGTAAATTAATTTATTTCCTTTTAAATCAACAAATGGAAATACAAAATCAAAATTACAATTATAAAATCCATACTGAAATATGCCATATATTCCTAAATCCTGAAAACCCTATCATGTTGTCATGTTGCCCACCATTGAATAGTAATTCAGCACCCATACACCTAACCCTTGGTTTTTGTGTATTGGAGGCCCTCTGCTCCTTTTTACACTTTTTGCCATTTCACCTATCCCACTCTACATTTTCCTCTTAATTGTTCTTAGCCATCTCTCTTTAACTTTCCCTAAATAATTCCCTATATTTCTCCTGCTCTTTTCTCCTTTTACTGACAACATTTTTCTAATTACTACTTCACCCCCCCCCCCCCCGCCCAAACTGTCCCATTTACGTAGCCAAGCCTGCTCTCTCCATACCTTTGTTTGACTGCAATTTAATATACAATGGAAATCTGCATTCTCTTCTCCACACAATGGACATTTATCTAGCTCCGTCTCTTGACCTATACCTTTCAAGTTTCTCACTCCGGTTCTCGCCCAAGCAAAACCTTCTCGCCCTAACTTGCTACATATATCTATATATCCCTCCCTCCCCCAGGTTGTTTTTATTTCTCTATATAATCTCAGTGAAAGCACTATGTACCCTGTACTTATTTAAGCATCATTTCATTCATCTTCCGATATGACTTAACGTAGGAGGCTTTTCTTTAACCTGAAGGATAAATGTCTGGTATTTCTGAGCACTATGTACGCTGTACTCATTTGAGCATCATTTCATTCATCGTCCGATATGATTTAACGTTGGAGGTTTTTCGTTATCCTGAAAGATGACCGTCTAGTAACTCTAAGCTCTATGGAACTCAGTTGAACATCATTTCATTCATCGTCCGATATGACTTTACTTTAGAGGTTTTCCATTATCTTGAAAGATAAATGTCTAGTAACTCTAAGCTGTACTGATACTCATTTGAACGTCGTTTCATTCATCGTCCGATATGACCTAACGTCGAAGCTCTATGTACCCTTTACTCATTTGAACACGATTTCATTCATCGTCCGATATGACTTAACGTTGGAAGCCTTATTCTGAAAGATGATTTCAAGTAACTATAAGCTCAATGGGTCCTGCAGTCATTTGGACATCTTTACACACGTCCAAAATGACCTAAGTTTGAAGATTTTCCCTCACCGTGAGTGACCAGTGTATATATCCTGTGTTCAGATGAACATTATTTCATTCATCTTGCCATTTTTCTTAACGTTGGAGCTTTTCCCTTATCCTGAAAGATGAATATCTTGCAACTCTACTCTATGGAACCTGGACTCATTTGAAAATAGTTTCATTGATCATCCAGGTACTTTACTGTTCTTTGCAAGCTGTAAACGGTGTGGAGCTCCAGGGACGTACTGAGTTTTGGAATGAGAGATTGAAAGAAGATGCTATGAAGGTGAAAGTGATAAAAGGAAGGGTAAGTATTCCATATAACGGAAATTCCTCACTTGGTCGCCTAAGAAACAAATAAACCTAGAATGCATCCAACGCAGAAGGTGCAGCAGACCTCCTTATCTTGATTAGCATGCAAGAAACAATAGAATAAACGTTCCAAAGAATAGTTTGTACAAGAGTCAAAAGTTCGTGAACTGCCCAGCACAACCAGTTAGGTAGCACAAGGTTGAAACAGCTGGATTCAAAGCACCAAACAACCTGACCAGGTATGTATTGAGATAACTTGAGATTTGCCTAGAGGCTGTGTAGTGATTTACTGCAGCTTATTTGTTCTTCGCATAATTCGATACCCATCCTGGTGCGGATAGGAAGCCGGTTGTAACGTATCTGCTATTCACTTCATTTACTTGCTGACGACTGTTGTATATGGTTTACTGCAGTAAGGTGTAGCGTAGGTGTTAACATGTCTGCCTCACGTTCAAGGGGTCCCAAGTGCGAATGTCCGCAAGGGTGTGTTATCGGAAAATGTTCTGTCAGGAATTTTCCCTTACCATGAAAAATGAATGACGGGTGACTAAGCTTTAGGGACCCTGGGCTCATTTATGTATTATTTGTATTATTTCACTCTCGAATATAACTTATGGAAGAATTACGAGGGTGGTCCGAAAAGTTTCCGACCCCATCATGAAGATGGCAGCACTCGAAAATAAAAGCAAGTGCGTTTGGTTGTTCACAGTTACTCACCAAAGTTTCTGCCATTTTAGATGCTCAATTGTTATCTAACAGAAGTTTGAGTGAGCTGATGTAAGTATTTTTATGAAAATGGACAAAATTGAGTATAGAGCTGTCATTATTATTTGTTTTTGAAAGGCAATGCGCCGACGCATATCTAAGATGAGTAGGATTCTGTGTACGGGGACCCTGAGCCATCACTTACCACAGTGAAATTTTGGTCAGTTGAATTTAAACGTGGCCGTAAGAGCTTGGGAGACGATGAACGCTTGGGACGTCCAAAAACTGCAACTGCCGACGAAAACATAGCCAAGGTACACCAAATGGTTCTACACGGTTCATTTAAGCAGCCTTTCATTCATCCTCATATAAGACTTAACGTTGATTTTACCTTATCCTGAAAGATGAATGTCTGGTAAGTCTAAGCTCTATGGTTCCTAAACTCATTTGAGTATCATTGCATTCATCGTCCGATGTAATTTAACGTTGGAGGTTTTTCCTTATCCTGAAAGATGAATGTCGGGTTACTCGAACCTCTATGGACCTTGGGCTCATTTGAACATCATTTCATTCATCGTCCAATATAAGTTAACGTTGGAGGTTTTCTCTTACTCTGAAATATGAATGTCTGGTAACTCTAAGCTATATGGACCCTAAACTCATTTGAACATTATTTCATTAATCGTCCGATGTGACTTAACGTTGGAAGTTTATCTTTATCCCGAAAGATGAATGTCTGGTAAGTCTATCTTCTATGGGCCTTGCGCGCATTTGAGCATCACTTCATTCTTCGTCCGATATGGCAAAGTTGGAGGTTTTCCCTTATCCTAAAAGATGAATGTCTGGTAAGTCTAAGCTCTATGCACCCTGGTCTCATTTGAACATAATTTCATTCATCATCTGATATGACCTAACGTTGAAGGTTCTCCCTTATTCTGAAAGAAGAATCTCTGTAATGACCAAGCTCTATGAACCCTAGGTTCATTTGAAAATCATTTCAGTCTTGGTCTCATACGGCAAAGTAGGATGTTTTCCCTTATCCTGAAAGATAAATGTCTGGTAAGCTAAGCTCTATGGATCCTGGACTTACTTGAAGATCATTTCATTCATTGTCCAATATGAATTAACTTGCAGGTTTTTCCTTATCCTGGCGATGAATCTCTGGTAAGTTTAAGTTCTGTTGGTCGTGGACTCATTTGAACATCATTTCATTCATCGTCCTATACGAATTAACGTTGGAGGTGTTTCTTTATCCTAAAAGATGAATGTCTGGTAAGTCTAAGCTCTATGGACCTTGCGCGCATTTGAACATCATTTCATTCTTTTTTATTTTTTTATATTTTACCTTTTTTAAATAACCAATCAGGATCACAAAGGGGAAAGGTAGAGTGGGAGGGCTGGTTTTACTTTATTTATTCATGTTTGGTTACATTTTGTTGCAACATTTTAGAAGAATCGGTGTGCGCACCCGCGCATAAGTTAGCAAGTGAGATCCAATTGATCATTTAAATCGGTCCACACCTCATAATGTCTACGCATTTTGTATCGCTCTGCTCTGAGCCACTTTTTGAATGCAAATAAATTAGGATAATCTGCACTCAGGCAATAATGGTAAAATGTCATTATCAACCACATTTGAGTCCGTACTGTGTTGCCTTTCTTAATATTCCAGGATAGAATAATTGACACTGTCGTATATTCCGCCCTGCTACCAACCAGCACGCCGATTTTATGTTTAGTCCATTTCCAGATCTCAGATATGTTTTTTCAGGTGGTAATTCTGTGTATCTGCGTGTCCACTTTTCACAACGAAAGTGCTTAAGAATAAGCAACAAACTCGTACCCTGGCACAAAAACGAAGAAGTGTACGACATCTGTAAGTCAACCCCACTTGAACAACACATACAAGACCGGATGTACAGGTACATCGCGAACGCGTCCGAGAGACCGTACAAGGAGGCAGCTGATTGCAGCAGCAGAAAACTACAAGAAGACGGAGACCCCAGCCCCACCAATCGTCACCCTGTTACAACACCACGCCAGGATCAAGGAAGCCGAGAACAACGAGATCCAAGAACATCTCCGAATACTTCTAGCTTGAAAAATGACGATTGTGGACATACCATAACCGCACACGTACCACAAAGAGTGTTAAATAAAAAAAAGTATTAAAAATTACAAAAAATAACTACTACCAAAGACAAAACGAAACTATATATATGAAAAAATAAAATATATATATATACATATATAATAAAATAAAGAAAAGTATATATTAAAGAAAAAAATTATATATGTTATATTAAATAAAATATAAATATGACAAATGCCAACAGTATTGCAATTAGCCAATAACGACAACTGACAAATTGTTAACACATGCATACATAACCTAATGAAGAAAACAAAAAGCCGTCCTCCCTCAACTCCAAATACACTAAAGGCTGAAGAGGGTACACCGCTGAAGCAGCTATAGGACGAAATAAGCCAGGGCGAAATAAGCCCTAAAATCCCCCTGTAGTAGTAGTAGTAGTAGTAGTATTAGTAGTAGTAATAGTAGTAGTAGTAGTAGTAGTAGTAGTAGTAGTAGTAGTAGTAGTAGTAGTAGTAGTAGTAGTAGTAGTAGTAGTAGTAGTAGTAGTAGTAAGGCAGAGTGAACGGAACACCCTTCATCTGTACTCGCCATTAGGATGATGATGTAATGGATCAGTGAAAAGAGTGAGTTTACATAGGTTCAGAAGACCAATCAGTTGTAGTAAAGGACCCAATGTGCCTAGGGTTCAATGTCTGACGCTTTATGATCACACTGACTACAGAATCATCTCGAGACGCGATTTTAAACCCATCGTAGCACTCTTACTGACGTTTTTGTTCCCTTTCCTTTTATTTGGAGGGTTTTATCTCCTTTGCATTCTACGGTTTATAGCTACTGTGTTTAGAAGAGCAAAAGGAGCCAGAGTGGGAAAGAAGATATCGAACAACTTTTGTTACAAATATAAACAGACTGCCTCAGATGTAATGGAATGATGGTTTGGGGAGAAGAAAAGAAAAAAGTGTTTTGGCACCTTCTAGAGAAGACCTTTAGTGCCTATGCGCTATATTTGGCGCCCCACGGAATGAAGAGGAAGATTAGAAGTTGCAGAGGGTAATTGTGTCTGAGAGATGACAGCAGAGGGAAAGTTTCGTAACTGTTGCAGATTGAAACTCTTTGGTGGCACCCTTCATCCTGTACAGACTTACACTGGGACTGAAATTTCAATTTTTTATATTTCTAAAGCTAGGAACTTCAAACTTTGCACGCCTAATGAGTTTTATATTATAAAATACCACGCCAATGTTTAGTAATTTCTGATCATTAGTTTCGAAGGAATTGATTTTTATTTTTATTTTAATTAAAGTTCATGGCAATATTAAAGTTAATGCATGCACATCAATAATCATGCTAGTGGAATAACTGTTATTTGATATATGAGTCAAGTTGGACAGAGGTCACCAACTTCCACTTTATAGGCCGCAGGATAGAGTGGACTAACTCCATCAAGTACCTGGGCGTTCAACATGCTAGAGGCCTAACTTTCCGCGGACACATCAGGGAACTATAGGCACGGTTACAGGGGGCTATTGCCCCTCTGTATCCAGTGCTGGGTTCCGGCTCGATGCCAGCCCGCTTAAAGCTACACCTCTTTTGAGCGCTGATAATCCCACTCATGTTGTACGCCTGTGAAATCTGGGGCATGGCCGCAGATAGCTGGATAGCATACCTTCAGCGTGCACAGAATAGAGGACTCCGATCCATCTATTCTGTGGGTCGTTCTTTCCACGTGAGGTTGCTTCACGAAGCTTCTCTTCTCCCATTCGTGGAGGACGAATTTAGGCGCCGGGCGACAAAATTCTACGCTCAAATTCCAGCTCACAGAAGCGCCCTGGTTCGGTCTCTAGGAGATTACGACGCTACGAGACGCCGCTTCAGGCTTTACAGGTTACCCCGTATGGCATGCGGGCTCCCGAGGTAACAAAGGAGTTAATCCAAACAGCAGCAAAAGCTGAATTTCAAAAATCTCCAAAGGAGCTGTTTGGCTACAAAATTTACCCTACTTTTTAGCAAAATAAAACACCAGGGTGTAAAAAAAACTGTTTGGCATCCTGTACAAAATAAAGAGGAGCAAAAAGCTACCTCAAAAAATTCCCCAATAAAATAATCCCACCTCATCCTGTAACCATGAAAATTATCAACCTGCGGTCAGACCCAAAACCTGGGTGGGTATGCAGCAAAAACCTTCTGGCTGTTAACAGCCTGACAGTATCGACTTGGACTTGGACAGAGGTCTAACTTTTCGCCAGCACATCAGGGACCTGTCGGCGAGGGTGCAGGGAGCAATTGCTTCCCTGTATGCAATGCTGTGGTCGAGCTCGATGCCGGTTGGTCTGAAGTTATACCTCTTCGAGCGCTGGTAATTCCTGTGATGCTATATGCCTGCGAGATATGGGGCATGGCTGCAGACAGCTGGTTGTCATGACTTCAACATGCACAGAATAGAGGACTCAGGTCTATATATTCTGTGGGTCATTATTTTCCTACCAGGTTGCTTCATGAAGCCTCAGGTCTTCCATACGTGGAGGATAAAATTAGGCATTGGGCTTCAGAATTCTACGCTACTTTACCCAGATATAGAAACGCCCTCCTGGATCATTGGGAGATTATGGCCCCACTAGACGCCGTTCAGGTACCCCGCATGGCTTGTAGGCACCCGAGATATCCCCAGGAGCTAATCTTAACAGCAGCTAAAGCTGAGATCCACATAATTCTTCTAAGCTGTTTGGCTTCAAAATTTTCAACGTAAGCACAAATTTTAAATTTAGAACACCAGGGTGCAAGGTATTGCATCCATTCCCACAACCTGAGATACATAAAATTGTAACCTCGAAAAATTTCCACCTGAAAATCCACAACCGATCCTACAAAATCCCTAAAAGAAAAATATTACCTGCGGTAAAACCCCTGAGGGGCGGGTACGTAGCAGACCAGCAGACTAGAAGAAGAATCGAGTGGTCCAGGTTTACCTGGACGGAGTGTTTGCTGCATGGCAGCTAGCCGCTTATTGCGGCTTTATCTGGCCAGTATAATAGAGTCCTCTTATGTCTCAGGCGGTTGTCTTAGGCAGCGGTATGTCTAGCCTTAAATGGGCGCTGATGCTCCGTGGGGGTTGTGCGCCCAGTGCTGGCTGCGCTCTTCCGCCTGCCTGGGAGGCATGTGAGCACAGTCCGCTTGACATGCTAGAGAGTAGGGAACTAATGTTTAGGTATGGGACTTACCAAGCGCATTTATGGCCTTGGGAGTATGAAGTCAGTGGAAAGTGGCCCTGTTCAGTTCTGGTTACCCAAAGCATCTTTGGGCAACCGGTAGCTCGCTTGGCGGTCATAACGGCCAAGGGTGTTCACCAGGATATTGGGATGGGAGTCTAGCTTCTTGTAGATGGTGCGGGATCCCTCCCGCACCACGTCCACAATATACGGGGCTCCAGAGTATGTGTGAAGGATGTGGGACGGGAATCTACGTCCGGTATCGTAGATCATTCACAGTTCCCTGTTCTGGACGTACTGTAGTCTGCGAATAGAGCCAAGAGCAAAGAGCAGATGCAGGTCGCCACGGTACCTATCCGCTGTGCGGATTTACCCGTGCGGTATAATATATAAATGTTTCTGCGCAAGCTTGAGTGCCATTTAGTAAGGCGGTGCAGTTGGCCTCTACTGATGCTTCTGGTACCGGGATATTCCCCCTTGGGGGGCAGTGCCCGTTCCGCCTTGCTTTGTACGGTCGCTAGCGATCCGTCAAGCAGTGGTGGAACCAGTAGCGAGAGACCAGATGGGAATTAAGGTGTTGAGGTTTAATAAGTCCAAGTCGTGCGCACGTCCCAGGGCACGACTGCAGGTGTTAACCTGCCAGCCGCGGCCAGGGCGCTTGGTGACCTGGCGGTGATTGATAGGTGCAGGAGGAGAGGCAGATTCTACCACCCAAGGGCATCCTTGGGTAGGCGATAGCTCCTCCGTCTCCTGGGGGACGGCGGTCGTATTGACCCAGTGAATTTACCATCTGGTTGGGGTGGGGAGTGATCTTGGCATACGACGTGCGTGTTTGTTCACGCATGATGTCTTCGACGTATGTTATGCCAGACTGGGTGTGCAGGAAGTGGGATGGGAACCTGCGGTCGGTACAGTAGATCAACCTTAAGGCTCTGTTCTGCACGGCTTGCAGCCTGCGGAGGGTGGTATGAGCCACCGAACCCCAGACCTCGCATCCATACAGGATCAGAGGCGGGATGATTGCATGGTACGTCCGTAGTTTGAGGCGGATGGGCATGGTTGATCGAAAGATAGGGTAGAGTTGCCTGAGTGCAGCGTGGCCGATGCCGGTTTTTGCTCTGACATGCGGAGTGAAAGTGAGGCTGCAGTCCAGTTGGATTCCCAGGTATTTGGCGATTTGAACCCAGGGAATTTTTCTCCACCGAAACAGCAGGTCTCCATCTGGGCGCCAGCTACGGGTCTTAGCCAGCATCAGAGCGGTGCTCTTCTGCGGGCTAATGGCCATCCTCCACTTCTCACTCGACCTGCCAATGGCGTGGAGCTGACGCTGTAGAGGGGGGAGACAGTAGCGGACGTTCTTGTTCTGCGCCAGTATGAGGACATCGTCGGCATACTGACACAAAACAGTGCGCGGTTCCGTGGGTAGGTCAGACATGTAGGCGGCGAAGAGTAGCGGGGACAGAACACTGCCTTCCGGGACTCCAGCTGCTATGGGTCTGACAGAGGATAGCTTCCCTCGACCCGCATTCTGAAGGTGCGGTCCTTGAGGAGGCTGCTGAGTATTGCCAGGTAGGGAGGGCGGAGTTGTGCTTCTTTGAGTTTGAACAACAACCCCTGGTGCCACGTGGTGGCGAAGGCCTTCTCCACGTCCAAGAGCACAGCGATGGTTTTGAGGCTGTCCTGGAATTCCAGGGCAGCGAGCTTCTGGCTTTATATAGCCAGCCAGCACTTCGGTCGGTTGCTCGGTCGGTCGGAGGAGAGTTCTGAGACGAGAATTGGTACTGGTGCAGTACGAGTACAGTTGGTAGTGTTACGTCATTTTGTTGATATCAAGAATTGTACCAGTGTATTCCTACGGAAATAAAGAGCATTTAAATTTTTTCAAACTGGATTTCTAATTTTACAAACCCACAGTCACAATTCATTGAAACAAAGGTATAAATCTGGACCTGAAGATCAATTTGAACCTTTCTTGATTGGAAAAAGTTTCTGGTCTTCAAGGAATCTCTAGAAATAGGAGTATAAAACTGAGGTTTTTGGGAGAGTAAATTAATCACACCAAAGAGCAATAAAAAGTGTTACACCATGGTGGCTGCAGATAAAGGGGCGCACAATCTGGAATTAAGCCGAATGATAGATTGTCTTTTCTTACGCTTTATATTATCGGTTTTCCACTACGATAACTGTATTCAAGTTCTGTGATGTGACATGGGTACTTTGCTTTATTTTATTTATATAAAGGGTTATAAGAATCATTACTAACAGTCACAACAGATGCTCCTGTAAAGATCTTTTTACAAGATTGAAGATATTAACGCTTCCTTGAATGTATATATTCTCGAACCTAAAATTCTTTGTATGCAATCGTGCCTTATTTGCAAAAAATAATGTAATTCCCAAAATAAACACTAGACGAAAGTATAATATCCATTATCCCAGTGCTAAACTTTCTTGCTTCCAGAAAGGTGTGTATTATGGAGCTATCAAAATATTTGGCGCACTTCCTAATGTTCTTAAAGAAAAAGTTGATAATTTCGGTGCTTTTAAAAATGTTGTTAGAGAGCACCTTTGCTCAAAATCTTTTTATTCTGTACAAGATTATCTGAATGACAAATTATCCTGATAATGCTTCTGTAGCTCTGTAAGTAGTATCTAACTGCTCCAATGACAAATCATTACCAATAAATCTTTGATGCAAGTTGAAAGTTTATTTTTAATGTATATGTATTTAATAAATAACAAGAATGGTATCCATTGCAGAAAGGTTGAGACGTACTGGCATAAGACAAGTGAAAGCTGGTTTAAAAGTGTTTCATTTTGTATCATATATAATTATCCCTATTTTGTTTTCCAAAATGATGTTCATATTGCCTGTATACTATAATATATGTCTTATGTTAACTTTTGTACAGATATTATGCTATTAAACTTTATACCTCTGGACATGTTCAATGTTCACAGCCTTTTCTGGCTACAAGTGAACCTACTGAACGCAAATCAATCTAATCTAATCTATAGCTTCGGCCAATTATATTTTCAGTTTATCATTCATCTACTTTAAGTTACTTGAGACATGCTGCATTGTTCGGTTACGTTTTGTTATATATACATAGAATGTTGTCATAGTCAAATAATTAAGAACTAGTGGCCGTGAAATTTCATAATGTTTCAATGAAAAATCTGAAAAATATTTGATGGTATGCAGTATTTCGAAAGTTAAATAAGGGTATGGAAAAATTGAAACTAATAAAGAGGGATATCCATGGAAGAGAGAGAGAGAGAGAGAGAGAGAGAGAGAGAAAGAGAGAGAGAGAGAGAGAGAGAGAGAGAGAGAGAGAGAGAGAGAGAGAGAGAGAGAGAGAGAGAGAGAGAGAGAGAGAGAGAGAGAGAGAGAGAGAGAGAGAGAGAGAGAGAGAGAGAGAGAGAGAGAGAGAGAGAGAGAGAGAGAGAGAGTGCGTGTGTGAGTACGGGATGGCTAAAAGCTATGCAGAAATTCCTGTAACTTTGTTGTTAGACTTTTGTTAAATTATATTTTTTAAAAAAGCTGTAAGATATCAATATGTTCTCAAATAAATAATTAAAAAGCTAATTATAGTGAAGCAAATAATATACAAGTATAAAAATTTGCAGTGGCGGCTCGTTCCGCCGAAAAATAAAAGCGTGCTGCGGCAAACGTCCATGCAACTCACCTGGTTTCGAATTCCATGCGCCGATGTTTCTTCATGATACGAGAGCTGTTTAATAAAACATAATTTTTTTGTAAACGTACCTGTACTTATTCTCATAATTTTGTTGGTCCTCATCAAAATGGTCTCCCCTGAATGCGATGTACTTGTCCCAGCGTTTCTGCCAGTTTTCAAAGACATGCTACAAACCATTTTTGAGAGATCCTTCAAAATCGCCTCCGAAGCCTTCACCACCGCTTCTGGTTATGGATAATGCCTCCCAGTAAGGCGTTTCTTCAAGATTAGGGATAGAAAAAAGCCATATGGGACTAAATACGGACAATAGGGAGGGTGACGTATACACTTCATGTTGATTTTTGCAAGATATTCAGCAACAACATTAGCAATATGTGGCCGCGCATTATCATGCTGCAGCATCCAGCCTGCTTCACGGAAATGTGGCACCCAATGAAATGCTCAGTATTTCAGAAAGTGATCGTACGATAATTCGTCGATCCTCTCTCACAATGGCAGCAGCAGTGTTTATGCTTTCTTCCGTAAGAGCAGTAACTGGAGCACCGGGTCCATCTTTTGAAATTGATTGTCTCCTCTCTTTAACCATTTTAAACCACCTTCGGGTAGTGCTGTGAACAGACTCTCAATATGCCTCCTGTAAGACTGTATAGGCCTCAACTGAAGATTTGTTGAGACGAAGGCAGAGTTTCAAAGCCGCATATTCTTCCTCGCGTGTTACCTCCATTGCAGCGGTAGGCGATACTGAACATGTCTGAACTTGCCTGGTTCTCACAGGTGGGAACCAGGAGTACCAACAATGGAACTTCTACGGCGTGTTTGTTTCACATTAAGCTAACAGACTATAATAATATTGAATTTTAGTGCGAAAAATTATGACCGTACAAAAATTATGATCATTCTTTATTGAAAAGCCCTTCTATAAACAGAAGTTCTAGTTCTTTTCGCTTTTTGCTCAATTTTTAAATCGGGCATTGATTGCCCTAACAGTTTTATACTACCCCTTTCTTCTCATTATTTATTGGTTAAATTTTTCGTAATATTAAGTTACTTATATACTCAATAAAGCGAATTTATAACACGGTTCACACTCTCATACAAAATAAAGAAACTGATATAGCCACAAAATAACGTTACACAAAGAAATACTGGGATACAATACAAACATGCGAACCACATTCACTTGTTATGGCCGCGGAAATGGAGGTAGTGTTTTTTTTTTTTTCTTCTTTTGTAATTTACGTACTCCAGCGTTAAGTCATATCGGACGATGAATTAAATGGGTGAAATGATGCTCAAATGTGTCCAGGGTCCATGGAGCTTAGAGTTACCTGACATTCGTCTATCAGGATAAGTGAAAACCCCGGAAAAAACCTTATCCAAGTAACTCACCCTGAACGAGTTTCGAGACATCTTGAACCTGAGGCAGACACGCTACCATCTACCCTACTGAGGCGGGCAAGAATGAAGTATCGTGCCAACATGATAGGTGCATCGCAAACAATCTGCCCTGCGATTTTATGACCAATCGGTATTGGATCTGTTTATCTAAGAAGGATGTAATTAGTTTCTAAAACTAAAATATAAAGCAACAATAAATGACTTTAATGCATATTCAAGTTCTACAAGCGTTGGTGGCTCTGCTTCACCGTGCAACGAATGATCACCCCGCAACACTCAGATGCAGCACGCATTTGTGCGAAAATCTAGGTAACTTAGGACATCAGGGAGGCAAGAGGGGAAGGTTTTACTCATGCGCAATAACTGATTAACGAGCTTGCTGGTTCTCAGCAGGTTAACTCACGGATGCGTTCCATTAGTTGCGCAGGTGTTATCTATACATCAAGAGCTCATAACTGGTCGTATTTGATTTCCTATACTTATAATTAGGGCCCGAAGTTTTTGACCTAAAAGGTCTCTAAAATGAGCTATACAATGCCCTTAAAATATTAAAAAATGCGCATAAAAGGTAAAAAACAAAAATGATCTAACAGCAATTGACAATTTCTTTCATAATAAAAAATTAATAACAATCACAGACAAATAATGAATAGATGGTTCCAATAACCACATTTTAAAATTAACTTTCTTGCTATATAATGCAATTATTTATACCAAATAATAAATAAATTAACAATTCATCAGGTCATTTTCAGTTTTATAAAATATATGTTTCCCTCAAGCTCTGTAACATACTGTTTCAAACGAGACGCAGTTGACTGTTTTTGATTTAGCATTCCAATTCCATAGCACAACAAATTTACACACCTTACAAACTACTCTTCTTACTGCGACACTTCTAGCTCCTGAAGTTCTGACTGATGCAATCCACACATATTGCGTGATGTAACTGGCGTTAGTTCGTTGTATTTTGAGTTGTTTCTTGATGATTGTGTTTGATTAAGTAAGAGTCATGAGACATCTAAGTTTCAGGCGTGGTTAGGAATAAAGTTTCGGAGAAATCAAATTTTGTAACAATTAATTGTATTATTTAGATTACATTTTACTTGAACTTCCTTTCCCAGTCACTTCCAACATATCGATAAATTCTTACTTTGTTATATTTAAACAGTTCCAACTATTACATAAAAGTTCTTCATTCGTCAGTACTATTCATCACACTCACGATTACAAAACATCTCTACCAAGATTATTGACTTTTCGTAACTATCGTTACTCCTATCTTAATTTTGTGATTGGCCGATTTAATTAAACGTCGCAACATTACATCATACTATTATTACTACGGCCAATACATATATTTTTACTTATTTAAATGACTAAATAGATTTACATAATCATTTTTTATAACTTTATAAACTTTTTATAACTTTTCTAAATATAACTGGAATCTACTGTTACACTTTGTGACTATTTTGTCCATTATTAAGAGTCCGAAGAATATATATTCAAACGTAGTCAAGTGCTACCCTTTACAACTCTGCTAAGGACACTGTTGCTTACGTTTCTTTGGTTTAAACAACAATTCACCCCAACTGCTATTCGATTCAACTGCCCTTGCACGTGTTGTGACAAAGAACCAACATTCCATTGAAATCCATCATGATTCCTTACTTATTGCAATCCTTTAATTTCGGTATCAACAATTAAACTGATAAATACCAGATTTTTTATTATTAGGAATTTTATATTTTTTAGAGATATGGAATAAATTTGTAATACCATATTTATTTTGAGGAACTAAATTTATACCAAACTCTTTAAAAGTCTTTAAAATATTTATTATCCCAACGATAGTAAGTTAACTAGTGACGCGACAGCCCTAAGAGGGTTAAGGCCTTCCAACCCGACTGCCGACCTCACGCCCACGCCGATCGTCATCAGAGGTAAAGGAGGAGACTTAACTATTAAACAGGGAAACAGTTAGATAACGAGGTACCGATGGAGAAAAATTAGAAGAGGTATGCGGCAACGTCAAATACTAGGTGAAGGAGTGCCCCATTCAGAAATGCCTAATTAAAACTTTGTGCATCTGTTGTTAGAATTATTTATTTTTCACTATCATGACATACAGGCCGATATAAATATATCTCTTTATCTCTTCCGTAACCAATAGCTTTTTGTTGTTGTTGATGTAATTTTATGTCCTCCAGCGTTAAGTCATATCGGACGATGAATGAAATGGGTAAAGTGATGCTCACATGAGCCCAGGGCCCATAGAGCTTAGAGTTAACCGACATTCGTCCTTCAGGATAAGGGAAAACCCTGCAAAAACCTTATCTAGGTAACTCACCCTGACCGAGATTCGAACTCGGGACCTCTTGAACATGAGGCAGACTCGCTACCACCACGCGAACGAGACTACTGTGTGTATGACACGTCACTTTTAGAACCTGTAAGGGGTGTACAAAACGTCTTTCTACTGAAATAAAGGGCATTTTGAATTTCTGCAAACTATATGAGTAGTCAATATGAAGTAGTGTTGCTTTTTATTTTGCTCAATACACATGCAGTAAGGTCCTGATAATTTTTCCCCCTTGTTCCATTTATACCCCGCCTTTAACTACTATGGTAATATCGGCGGCCGTTCTCCTTTGGAACATAATAAAGGTGTTAACTCGTTATCTTTGGTTTTTAATCATATGATGACGCACACATTCACACTCTCATTCATACTTCCAGACCCTGGGGAAGATGGGGAATTATCTTGGTCGGAGAAAAATCCTCAACCCCACCGCCGGGAATCGAACCCGGGACACCTAGCACGACAGTCAGGCGCTCTACCGAGTGAGCTACGGGGCCAGCTCCTGATAAATTTAAATTGCGGCTTAAAGGGTATTTTTTGTACATTCTGAGACTTGGGGACTGGAGGAGTGCAGACAAAAGTTTTTACCATTAAAAAATAGAACTTAGAGTTATCACACATTCATCTTTCAGTATTGTGACTTTGTGGGTTCGTAGAATTAAAAGGCCGAGTTGCAGAAATTAAAAATCTCCTTTATTTTCGTAGAAATACTCTTATAGATTACAGCAACATTACGTTACATACACCATCAGTCTACCAAGGTCAATGACAACAGACAGTGACAGCAGATTACATCACTAGCTCTCGTTACACAGCTGGCTGTCTCTCATTTCACAACACTGTTTTTACAACTACCGACTTTGCGAGCCATCACGTCCTTAAATACCTAATTGGTAATTATAGATTTTTCAAAAATAAGCCAGAACCCGAACAACCTCTATCAGTCCAGAACTTTCAGGAAGAATAAAGAAACCAAATATTCTATCACATTCCAGAAGCGTAACTTAATCTATGCCGGCAAGTCCTTTACCTCAGTTATCTCTGCTTGCTGGCGCTTGTTTACAATAGCCGCGCTATCATTAACTGCTTAGCAAGGCTCATTATTACCATGAAACTTTATCCGCCGACTGTTTTCTTATTTGTGCCAAAACTTTTATGCCTGTTGACGCGACAATGTTAAATCATATCGGACGATGAAAGAAGTTATGTTTAAATGAGTGCAGGGTACATAGACCTTAGAGTTACCTGGCATTTATCTTTGAGGATAATGGAAAACCCCTTAAGAGTCCTTATCTAGATAAGTCACCCTGACCGAGACTCCTCCCGTATGGGGAGGGATGCGTCCCTTTCACCTGCCAAAGTGCGGGCGCTGCGGACCCCCTACTCTGACGTTACTAGAGGAACCTCGGGCCGAACATGCCGAGCCCCTTCC
The DNA here is from genome assembly GCA_030765055.1 of Mantis religiosa. NCBI lineage: Eukaryota > Metazoa > Arthropoda > Insecta > Mantodea > Mantidae > Mantis > Mantis religiosa. The sequence continues at coordinate 141,633,506 of CM060956.1, read as the reverse complement.
TCTGGGAGCTGTTCGGATTGGGTTGGACTCGAGGGGGCAGTGTGTTCCCGACAACCACGGGCAATTGGGTACCTCCGGTTAGGTTACTGGCCGCCCGGAGGGGGTAGAGGGTTGCCTCATAAGTCCCGGGAACTAGCCTGCAGAGCTAGTAGCTGGTGAGGTACACACTGGCGGCCCTACCAAGGTTTTTTGGTAGCTGGTTCATTAAGGACCGGCGCGTAAGTGGCGTATCCACTTCCGTCCTGTCTGCCGTGTGCAGGCGGGGGGGGCAGTTTATAAAATAGTTACTGTCCTACGGTAAATATACTCGAAAGGCCCCGGTTCAGGTCCCACGGGGCCAGCACTAATGGGAGTAGATCCTCGCATGACCGAGACTCCAACTCGCGACCTCGAGGGCAAGACAGGATGCCACCTAGTCTACGAGGCGGGCTCATGTACACAAACTGTAATAAAAAAAAACTGGAATTTTAAATGTCTTCTTCTTCTTCTTCACTCCAAGGGCTAGGCAATGCTGCCTGTTCGGGCTTAAAACATGTCTGACCAACGTTTTCGTGGTCTTCCCGGATGTCTCTTTCCTCTAGGTATATAGTTTATAACTCTTCTTGGGATCCTATCTCTCTGCATTCTCTCAATATGCTCTCTCCATTCACTTCTATAATTTATTTTTTTTTCTTCTAAAGAACTTATTTCTAAATTTTCTCTTATTTTTAATTTTAATTGTCGCTGTTTAAAATCTGTTTGTTTTATTGGTACACAGTTCCTTATACGTTTGCATTTTCAGCTACTTGATTATTTGGGTTACTCTTGATAGTCCAAAAGCCCCTAAATACATTTTCAAAACCTCTGAAGTACACCGAAAAGCCAGTAAACACGTTGCAAAATTCTCTACATACGCCCCCAAAATCCCTAAAAACACCAAAAAGAGTCTAAATACACCTCAAAAGGCTCTAAATACATCTCCAAAACTTCTAAACTACACAAAAAGCCCCTAAATACTCCAAAAGCCCTTAAATATAACAACATACTCTAAGTAAGCCCTAAGGCATTCCAGATACACCAAACAGACTTTAAATACGTCTCAGAGGCCTCTAAATACACCAAAAATGCTCTAAATAAGCTCCAAGGCCCCTAAGATACACCAAACAGGAACTAAACACGCCTCAAAAGTCTCTAAATACAGCAAAAATAAACTAAATCGGAGGATAAATCGTTTAAATACATAGATTGCGCACGGCCGCCATCTTGCCCTTTTCGGTCTGGCCCAAAACAACAAAAAGAGTCTAAATACGCCTCACAAGGCTCTAAATACATCTCTAAAACTTCTAAATTACACAAAAAGCCTCTCAATGTGCTCCAAAAGCCCTTAAACACACCAAAAATACTCTAAATACGCTTCAAAAGCCTCTTAATACATACAAAAAACCACTAAAGGAGTGTTTGGAAACAGACCGAAAAGGGCAAGATGGCGGCCGTGCGCAATCTATGTATTTAAACGATTTATCCTCCTATTTAGTTTATTTTTGCTGTATTTAGAGACCTTTGAGGCGTATTTAGTTCCTGTTTGGTGTATCTGGGTGGCCTTGGGGCTTATTTAGAGCATTTTTGGTGTATTAAAGGCTTTTGGAGCGTATTTAGAGGCTTTTGTATCATTTAGAAGTTTTGGAGATGTATTTAGCGCCTTTTGAGGCGTATTTAGACTCTTTTTGGTGTATTTAGGAGTTTTTGAGGCGTATATAGAGAATTTTGCAACGTATGTACTGGCTTTTCGGTTTACTTTAGAGGTTTTGGAGACGTATTTACGGGCTTTTGGAACGTATTTACTGGTTTATTGCTGTATTTAGAGGACAGTTCTCGAATGCTTGGCGAAATTTTACTTAATTTGAAATGCATTTTGATTGTAAAATGGAATAAGGAAAACAACACTCCATTTCAATGTCGACTGTGACTTTTGGCGAAACGGCATGAGTGAGACAAGTGCTTATGGGCGTTAGAAACTTATCAAACAGGGTCGAGAAGATGTTGAACGCGAACGACTGTTCTGGACAGCCTCGCACAGCACCTATTAACAACAGTGTGTACGAGGTAAAGAGAATGGTCGTGGAAAGTCACCGAATAGCTATCAGAAAGGTTTGACCAGAACTGTGGTAAAACCACTCGTGGAAATTGCATCACGGTAATGCTCCCGCCCACACCTTACACGTCCCTTCGTGAGTTTTGGGCGAAAAACAAAACCGTTATCTGGTCTCAGCCACCATATACATTCAACATAGCACCTTAGCTCTCTTTTCTATTCCCGAGTATCATGAAAGCATGTCGTTTTGCCACTACTTAAGAGATGAAAACAGAATCGTTGAAGGAGGTAATACGTCAAATAAATTGAGTTCTAAAGTACTTCTAAGATTGGAAAAAGCGCTAGCATAGATGCTACTATATCTGAGAAGGGTTTACTCTGAAGGGAACAAAGTGGTTGTCGATGAATAAACATTCTTTAAGGGGGGACGTACGAGAAAACGTTCAAAAAATCTGATTTGTTTATTGTTTTGTAAAATAGTATATAGTGTTAGCTATCAAACACCATATTATGACTGTAAATGGTCTGTATGTACCTTTAAAAAATTAAATGCCCTAGTGTTGCAAAGTAGCAACACATAGTCTTCCATCAGCTGTCTTGGAATCTATAAAGCCCACCTACCAGTTCAGAGCACACCCAGACTTGCTAAAAAATGTCTCTATGGAGAGACACAAAACCCAAATGAAAGCCTCAACAGTTTGATATGGAAAAGGTGTCCCAAAACATCATTTGTGTCTTCCATAGTGGTGAAAATTGCTACATTTGATGCTGCAATAGTGTTTAATAATGGGAATGTTGGCAGAAAGAAAGTTATGCACCAGTTAGGGTATCAACCTGGTGTGTTTATGAAAACAATTTTACAGAGTATCGTCTACATTCGTATCGCTGGTGCAGAAAGAGCTATGAAATTAATGCAGAAAGAAGCACGACAGAAGAGGAATTTAAAACGAAAGGCTGAAGGAGACCAGAATGAGGATACAGACTATGGATAAGGGAAGTTCTGACTTAAAATTAAAAGGCAAACTGAATAATACTTTTTAGTTAATTGATGGAAATTAATCATTTCTCCACACTAGCCGTATATAGGCTAAGGTTTTTGATAGATAGAGTCAACATGAAAAAATCAAAGCCATGGCCGGGATTTGAACCACGGATCCCCTGGTTTCCGTCCAGTCGCTCTTAACCTTTGAGCTACCATGGCCAAGAGTTAAATGATGAAGTCTAGGACTTCAGTACTTACGATAGTAAGTCGCCACAAACGGTGTACCTCGGATGCGAGAGCCCCTAGTGGTCTACCGGGAAAATATACGAGTTAACTGGAGAATTTAATGTCACGACGGCACGTTGGCCATGGTAGCTCGAAGGTTAAGAGCGACTGGACGAAAACCAGGAGATCCGTGGTTCAAATCCCAGCCATGGCTTTGATTTTTTCATGTTGACTCTATCTATGTATGAATAATACTTATTGTATTTGTAATTGCCTTTCCCCGTAACTTGCATTTTCTACAACTTCGACCCATTTTTCTCTCAAACTACTTCATCTACAGTGATGCAATTTAGCACACAGCTTTCTTATGCCACAATGAACATTTTGTTGGTTTTAGAATTAGATTATGCTCCAGATGGAATGTGATGAATTATTTTAAATTTTAAAGGATGCATATGATAAACTTTTTTTTTAAATTCTATACAGCTTCAATAAGAAATATAAATCCAACAAATTTATTTTTAGTGTGTTTTAAAATAACGTACAAAATTTCAGAAAGATAGCATATGTGAATTTTGAAAAAAAAATGGGCTTAAGTCTGTAAATATCTCTGCATATAGAAAGAATATGTAGCATTAGTTATAAACAATGGAAAATTATGAAAAGAATTGTGCATATTAACTGTATTATCTTAAATGAGTATACTACGTTTCAATTCTCTAACTTGGAAACTTTGGATGTTATGGGTATTTATGTAAGACCCTGAATATTTGCATACGTCCCCCCTTAAGGTAAAAATGTACAAAGTTGTGACGTAAAAGTATTCATGATTCTCTCCCTGAAGGAACCAAACCTGTGATTTTTATAAGAGATTTTAAAATACTATTAAAATAATGGTAATTAAATAATATTCAGATAACAAATAAATGCATTCTTTCAATTATTTCGGAATGCCAGTAGTCCTTATTTGGGAGGAAAGCCAAAATTATCTCAAACGGATTTTGATAAGATTTCAAATTAAGTTTATTTTTTATTAAGATATATTCACCAGTCGAACTTTCTGCCAATGGACTATATTTTACTACTCTGTAGTAGTAGCATTGCTTTCCAATCGTCGGAGTAGTTTCATTTGTTTCATTTAATAATACTATAATGGTCAATACTTAACATAGAAAGTTATTGGTGTACTTTGTTGTTTTGTACCTGCCATGGGGCGAAACAGAGCACTAGTCTAAAAAGACTAGATTTATTCAAGTTAAAGGCAACAATATTTAAACTACAAAATGATTACGTAGTAGACTCAGTAGTGGTTACAAACCAGTTTGGGAGTGTAAAACGTTTTCAATAATAATATAATTCAATGATAATATACTCAAGAGGTGAAAACTGTACACTTCAGGTGGCCGCGCGTGGCTCAGTGGTTAGACCGCTTGGCTCTCACCAAGGCGGCCCGGGTTCGATCCCAACCGACCGCAAAGTGAGATTTTTGATGGACAACACGGCGCTGGGGCGGGTTTTCTCCGGGACTTCTGGTTTCCCCTCCCATCTCATTCCACCGGTGCTCCATCTTCATCTCATGTATCATCAGTGTCATCGCCTGCGGTGCCGTATGTAGTAAAAACGTGCGTTGAACACTACACATTTTGTGTACACTTCAGAGAGGTATAAAAATATTTTGAAGATAATTATTTCATTAAAATGAATTGTGAAACTCCGTATTTTTAAGATATTTTCACGATAAAGAAAAATTGATCTTGAATGTTCTGAGAATGGCCTTTGAAGGGCTTTTCTTTCGAAATAACTTAAGCATAACATGCAAAATCTAATAGATATCTACAACTGGGCTGTATAAAAATATAGATCACACCAAATGATACAATTTATGTCAAATATGCTGTTTTTTGCTTTGATTATCATTTATGGGATATCAATTATTATTGATTTTCCCAAATAGGAGGTCGTTAATCTCTGCCCGAATGACAAAGCGTTCATCTATGGATCAACGCTTCACTTTCGGTTAAAGCCTAATACCCTGTTTTATTCCCATTGTAACTACAAGTACATGTGTAATACAAATAATGAGTTCTGCATCAAGCTGCAGGGAAACATAGTAACTGATTGTATAGAGAGCAAGGTGGGTGTAAGACAGGGATGTAAACTGAGTCCGGTGCTATTTAACCTTTTTACAGATGATATTCTAGAGGAGATTGCTAAAAATAGGGTTCACTCACCAGTTATTCACAACAAAGAAATCCCAGGGTTGTTATTGCCAGAGGACTTAGTAGTTGTTTCTGTATCTGTTGGAGGGCTGAGAAGGACAATTGAAGCAATAAGTAGTTATTGCCAAAGTGGGGGTTGAGAGTTAACGAAAACAAAACGAAGATCATGGTTTTTAAGAAAGGTTATAGATTGCGAAAAGATGAGAAATGGGAGAGAAATGGAAGAGAAATAGAGGTCGTAAAGGGATTTGATTATTTGGGTATAAGATTGCGCTGTGATGGTAAACGGGCTGAACAGAAAAAGTTTACTCTAGCAAAAGGTAAAATGGCCATGAGTATTGTAAGAGCATGTTTAAGGAAATTACCTGACATTAATGTCAAATGGCTGGAAAGGATCTATACTGCCATAGTACAAAATAAGATGTTACATGAGGCAGAGATATGGGGAGTGGATGAAGCATGGGAAGAGGTGGACGTTATTAACGGATCTTTCTGTAAATATATTTTGGGCTTACCGGTAGCTTCACCCAATGGGGCAGCACAATTAGAGTTGGGAAGACATTCAACAAAGGTTAAAATTGTCTCAAGGGTATTGAAAAGTCTATACAGAGTTGCCAATTTGGAGGAAGGAATGTTTTCTTTTGCAGATGAGAAGCAAATGGGGAGAGTCTTGGGCGCCAAAAGTAAGGGAACTGATGGAACAGATAGGTGTGGGGCATATTTGGAAAAACGAGGAGTATTATTATAGGGGCTTTTGGAAAGAGGTAGAATTAAGGCTGGAAGATTTAGATAGCCAAGTTATATTTACCAGTGTAAGGGAGAAAAGATCATTGAGGACATATAGGGAAATAAAGACAGTGTGGGGTAGGGAGAAGTACATAGATGTGTGTAATAAGTCAGGGCGAGAAGGATTTGCCTGGGCAATGATAGCAGTTAGAAATTTGAAACGTATTAGGTATGAAAAGGATACAGGGAAATGCCCAATGTGTGGAGAAGAGGATACAGATTGACATAGTATACTTTATTACAATCAAAAAAAGATATGGAGAGAACAAATTTGGCAACAAAAGTGGGACAGTTTTAGGGATGGGGGGAGGTATTAATAATAAATAAATGTAATTGGTAAAAGGAGAAAAGAATGTATGAAATATTGTGAATATCTGAGTAAAGTTAGAGAGAAATGGTTAAGATTGATGAAGAATAAATACCAATTAAGGGCTGGAAAACTAGAAAGAAGTATACAAGGGAAAGGAGCGTCATCAATACACGGAAAACCAGGGGTTAAGTCTATTGAGACCTAGACTCGAGGCAAGCAGGTAGAAAGGATATGTTAAATGTGAATAAGCTATTTTGTTACTGTGTGAAAGAAATGTTATAAATGTCAATGCATCAATGAAATTGTATGTAGAAGAAAAATGAGAAATAAATAGAAATACAAAAACAAATACGTAATACAAACGTTTATTCATTTGTAAAAAGTTCAGTAGATCCTGAGTTCAAACTTGGTCAGGGTGAGTTATAAGGTATTTTCAAATGGTTTTCCCTTATACTGAAAGACGACTGTCGGCTTTCTCTGAACTCTTGGACCTTGCCTTCGTTTGAGTATTATTTTACCCATTTCATTCCAAGTGTGATATAACCTAAGTTGTTTAATTACTTTTATTAACAAGGAAAAATAAAACTTTATCTCAATTTATTCTCTGACGGAAGTGAATGATCTTTGGTAAAAATAATTTGAGTTTAGAAGATCTTGAAAGTGCAACATAAAAATATTTTTTTGATTATCTCTTAGATTTTGGGAGTTTTAGAGCCTTATATAATATTCCTTTAATCTTCTTTGCCTACTTCATAGTAATAAAGCAGTTTTAACATCAAAAGGCCAATTTGTCAATGTATTCACTTTATAGGATTTTAAAGCCTGTGGGATTCTGCTGAAGAGCAGAATCATCTGCAAAGAGCATTCTGCCTCACCACGGGACCAACTGAAAGACGCTATTCAGACTAAAACTTCAAACCTTGCGAAAAATAAGTTGTCTTTCATCGCCATAACGTGCCTTCACAGGTCTGGGAATATTCCTGCAAAACTTCCGCTCCAAGCCTTTCACACCCACATAATCGCCACTTGTGCTCCCAGCAAAGTCAAAATTATGTTACAGAAAAATCTGTAAGTGTGTGTCTGTGCGTCTATGGCACAAATACAAAATGCTCAAGTACTAAGTGTTATACGATGATGGGTAAAAAAGTAATGCCTCCTATTCTTTCTCTTAATTCCCAAGAAAGGTGAATCCAATTTACATAGCTTTAAAACTACAACATTGACGATTAATTGGTCTCTATTCAATATAATCTCCGTCCCTTTCCACAATTTTGGTCCACCTTTTAACTAGGGCATGTATTCCAGTGTGGTAAACCACACCATCTTGCTTCCTAAGCCATTGACGCACGGACGTTTCCACAGCCTCCTCATCTTCAAAATTAATCCCACGATGAGCTTCCTTTAGTGACCCAAACAGATGGAAATCTGCTGGTGCCAGGGTAGGGCTGTATGTGGGGTGGGTTAAGACTGGCCATCCCAATTTCTCAATTTCTACAGTAGTGTAACGGCTGGTGTGTGGTCTTGCATTGTCATGCAAAAGAAGAACATCCGCCATAGTTTTTGTTGGGCGAACTAGGCAAAGGCGTTCTTTCAGCTTTTTGAGAGTTCTGACGTATTGGACAGAATGTATTGTGCATCCCTGCTCCAAAATATCCATCATTCTTTTCTTCGGTGACGTTGTGTGATGCCACTCCATTGATCGCCTCTTTGATTCAGGTTCAAGAAAATGAACCAGCGAATCGTCTCCGGTAACAATTTTTTACAGAACCTACTCTCCCTCCAAATTGAAGCATTGCAAGTGTTCGGAGGCTATTGTTTTCCTTTTTTCTTTGTTTTGGGAGGTCAACATTCTCGGTACCCAACGTGTACAAACTTTTGAGTAACCCAGTTGTTGAATAATCGTCATCACACTGCCTTTACTGAGGAAGGTAATGCGACAGAATTTACCTGTTGTTACCCAGCGATCACCACGAATAATGTCATCGACTCGCTGAATGTTGCATGGAGTCACTGCAGTCACCGCTCTGCCACTTCGCTTTTCATCTGTCAATGGTGTTTGCCCTTCAGCTTCGTTACAACGACAAACCCATCGTCTAACAGTGCTGACATCCACCGTTGCATCACCATACACATTTTTTAAACTTTCGTGAATGCGAATTGGCGTTTATCCTTCCGCAGTCAAAATTTCAATCACAGAACGCTGTCTAATACGAATGTCAATATCAGCCATTTTGCTAGAGGATGCAGTGCTACCACCTGTTGACTTAGGAAGTTACTACTGCAGGGGATTGGAGAAGAAGGTTTGAGGAATTGCGCCAAATTCAAAGTTTTCACATAACATACTTATTTAAGGAAAATAGGCCCAAATTACCTCATCGACGGGCCCTAAAACACCACACATTCACTTTAAGGTAAATAAAGTAGGAGGCATTACTTTTTGACCCACCCTCGTATAAGTTCTAACATCGCTTGTGATGTATATATCTAAAATTACGTTGCCATAACATATACAAGTCCCATTTCGAGGGTGCAGGACTGGATTCCTGGGTTCGAGGCTAATCTTTCTTGCTTACTTTTCTACCACTAAGTTACTGTAGATACCATTTCCTTCATTGTCATCTGTTTAGGGATGCACGACGAGGCGACTGTGTTTTGAGTAATGCTTCTGCACGATGTCTGAAGACCCCGGCCTCTGTTACCCGGGAGCGATGGAAAACTCCGGGAATCTTACGTAAGTGACGTATCCACTTCTACCCGTCTTGACGTTGTTGTCGATAGGGGAGCTTTTTAGACTCAAGGTATTGTCCCATGAAAAGAGCCCCGTAGGTTACCATCGCTCCCGGTTTGTTATAGGCCAGGGTCTTTGTACTTTCTGATAGATCTCACGAATAAGTTGTCCTCCAAAGATGTCATATTGGAAGGTGAATGAAGTGGGTGGAATGATGTTCAAATGAGTCCAGGGTCCGCAGAGCTTGGAGTAACCAGACATTCATCTTTAAGTGCGGAGGAAAACTTTGGAAAAGCGTTATCCAGGTAACTCACCCTGACGGAGATTCGAACTTGGCCCTCTTGAACGTGAGGCAGGCAATTTGCCAACTACGCTAAAGCCGTGGGCGTTCGATTGAAAACATGTAGATAGAGCAATCAAGTCTTTTAACGAGCATTATACAGAATGGATGGAGAACCTAATATAAATAATACATGGATTGGAAAGCTAAGAGAATTGGATGGGTTAAGCAAAGAGTGGAAAAGAAAATATGATGGAATAAGGGGAAACGGCAAGTGAGAGTAGCGGACTCAGCAAGGCTGAAAGGCCTGGGAGCCAAGCAGGCTGAGCTAGCAAGGTTAATAAGGGAAACGGCACCATAACACATAACACACAAAACACACACACACACACACACACACACACACACACACACACACACACACACACACACACACACACACACACACACACACGAGTGCTGTTCAATAAACAATGATCACATTTTCTTTTCTGACAACGTACCAATGCTCTTCCTCATAATTTTGATGGTCCTTCTCAAATTAGTCTCCCCTGAATGCGATGCACTTGTCCCAGTGTTTCTGCCAGTCTTCAAAGACATGCTGGAAACCATTTTTGAGAGATCCTTCAAAATCGCCTCCGCAGCCTTCACCACTGCTTCTGATGATGGATAATGCCTCCCACGAAGGCAAGTTAGGGAATAGAAAAAAGTCACATGGGGCTAAATCCGGACTAAAGAATGGGTGAGGAATACACGTCACCTTGATTTTACCAAGATATTCAACAACAACATTGGCAATATGCAGCCGCGCATTATCGTGGTGCAGCATCCAGCCTACTTCACGGAAATGTGGTCTTTTGTGCCCGATATGGACTTGCAATGTTTCCAGGAGTTCCCTGTAGTATTGTCCAGTTACTTATGAGTGTGCAGGTACAACATGCTGATAAACCATTCCATGAATATCAAAGAATGAGATGACCATAACTTTCCCAGCAGAAGCAACCACTTTTGCTCTTTGGGGGGGGGGGGTTGGTGATGAAGGATATTTCCACACTGAGCTTTGCTGTTTGCTCTCAGGATCAAAATGATGTAGCCAAGTTTCGTCAGCAGTGATTATGTTTGATAGAAACTCCGGATCTTCCTCTAACACCAACTTTAAGTGCATGCAGACAAGCATGTGAATGTCCATTTGTTCGGGAATCAACAGTCTTGGAACACATCGCGCACAAACACGTCTCATGTGTAATGTTTCTGTCACCAACGTGTGGGTGGCATCCAATGAAATGTTCAGTATTTCAGAAAGTGATCTTAAGGTAATTCGTCGATCCACTCTCACAATGGCAGCAGCAGTGTTGATGTTGTCATCCGTAAGAGAATTAACTAGAGCACCAGGTCTAACTTGACCGTCTCCCCTCTTTAGACATTATAAACCACCTTCGAGCTGTGCTGTAGGGAAGAGCAAACTCTCCATAGGCCTCCTGTAACACTGTATAGGCCTCAACTGAAGATTTGTTGAGACGAAAGCAGAATTTCAAAGCCGCATATTGTTCCTCGCATGTTACCTCCATTGCAGCAGTAGGCGATATTGAACATGTCTGAACTTGTCTGTTTCTCAAAGGCGGGAACCAGGAGTACCAACAAGGAAACTACTACGGCGTGTTTGTTTCATATAATAATATTGAATTTTAGTGCGAGAGTTATGACCGTAAAATATTATGACCATTCTTTATTGAACAGTATATATAGTAGATGAAATATTGGAAATAGGAAGTTATATAAATAAATTAAAATTTAAATATGAATAAATCATCAGATGTTTCTCCCTTTTAAATGTAGACAGTTCTTGCATTGTGGAGTAGGACTACCTCCAAAATTTAACGTGCGGCAGGAAGAGGAATATTGTCATGGAAACCTGCTATTGGAAGATGTACAGATTAATAAACAGGTTTCTTATTCTCACAGTGTTCCAGTCCAGCAGGCAGGCCGTGAGCACACAAACAGGAATAAACTCCACGTTTGTAACTTATCAACAACCTCTTTTTTTTTCTTTTCCACGTATTCTATACACGAAGATAGCTCTTGGAAATTGAATATAAAGGGAAGAGTGTTACATTTAGGTGAATTAAGGACCACAGCTCGGAAGCTTTCCTGGTTTATTACTCCGTTCTGCTATCTAAAGCATTCACACCTGAATATTTTAATACTGCACTTCATAGCAGAGTTAATATACTGTCACAAAGAGAACAGCAAACCAGGAAGCCAGCAATGCTGTGGAATTATATCTACGAATGCGCAACTGTTGTATGGTTACAAAATATGAACTGAGAGAACTTACGTCGTATAGCTCGGCTGTGTAGAGCGGGGATAGCATATCCGCTGCGACAAATCCGTATACCAGAGTTAAATTGATTTGGTTATAACTGGAGCTATGAGTTCTCTTATCCTCAGGTGAACGGTTGTAGGAAATGGATTTTAGTGGTTGTTGGCTACTCAGTCGTATTAATAACACTTTGTTTGTTGCAGAATTATTTGGTTTAATTCCTACTAAGTTTGCTTATCGACTTGGATCGGTGACCAACTGTTAGTAAAATTCCTAACATAAATTCAATTTTACTTGAAACCTGGATTACTTGTTAAAACTTACTTCCGCGCGGTTTCTATTTTTTCTTTATACGGCGACTACTTTGCTCTAATAAACTTCTAATGCTGCTTCCACTTTCGCTGGTTACGCTATTCTTAAGGGAATTCAGCACCGAAATCGGCTAAAAATATGGGGAAAAAGTTTATATATTTGAGATAATAAAATATTTTGAACCTTATAGTATCGTAATCCAACTAAATTTTTGAGTTTCAGGCATTTAAACACCTTCACACGTCAATTTAAATGCCCGTGCTTTCTAAGAACATGTGCTGAAAAGTTTAGAGGGACTGAATCAAAATTGCATCGTGCGGAACATTTTGAATGGCAAAAAATGTTGAAAAAACTATAACTGACAAAATCAAATTTTAAAATCCAAAACATTTTCCTTCTTCAGTTACATACCTTCAAGAAGACTAAAACCTTCCAGATATCTAATTTGGACCCTCCTGCTTCTTCCTTCTCTCTCATGCAGCAGTTTTCTTCAGTTTTAGTTTCCTTCTGGATGTTTTAGAAGTTACCTTGGCAAAAACTTCTGAATGAAGTAAACGTTATTTGGTCCTTCCCTTGGCTAATTTTTAGAGATGCTAATGTTTAGTGAAATATGTGTCCATTAATTCTGACTGCAGCTTGAGTGAGGCAGAACAACCAAAATTGAATTCACTTATGGCTGATGTTACTGCAACCTCAAGTCTCTTCTTTGAAAGAAATATTTCTTTTGGGCAATTATGCCATATCATGTTATGTAAACTTTCATTTGAATTTTGTTTCTTACCCAATGTACATCTCCTTTGGATTTCATCTGATGCCAGATTTGGAACACAGGCATTCGTTTTCTTAACACATCACGTTTCAAGTATGTTCCCATTGTGTTATGTTTAGGTGTTTCTTCCCATGTATCGTTTAGCCTATTCATGACCCTAACTATGGACACAGTCAACAGAAGGTCAGTTGTTTCAAAAATTTTTACCTATAACTTATATAAAAGTTATATGCACGTTTAATATAAATATGCACGCAAATTAAAAACCATATTTGCTTTCGATGTTTGCAACCAGTGTTTTGTTTCCATGGTGGCACATATTGTAAGAAATAACCGTCATACCAACACAAAATTCCATCAGACTTTACCCGCTAATTTCAAATGTGGTAATTTAGTACATGCAGTCGAACTCAAATGACGGAATTCTGTGAATCCAAGGGCCGGGATGCACGTGCACATGGGCACTTAAATTGTCATGTGAGGGTATTTAAATACCTGAAACTCATAAATTTAGTAGTATTATAAGGCTCAAAGTATTTTGTTAGCTCAAAAACAAAATATAAAAAATATCGTATTTTAGCCAATTTCGGTGCTGAATTCCTTTAAACATTTACTGAATTTCTCTAAAGAAATAAAATTCCTGATAATAAAAAATGTATTTATCAATTTAATTGTTTAGATTGTGATCAGGTTCATATTTGAAAGACACAACGTAATTTGGAAACCAGAATGAAAGAACATTTTCGTAACATTAAGTATAAACAGACTGATAAATCGGTCGTAGAAGATCGTTTTTGGTCATTTAACCGTGAAATAAGTCCAGAAGTTAAATTATTAAAACCATTAAATGGTCCGATGGATTCAATGGTTTGGGAAATCAACGAATTTTGGAATATCGACAGTTAAGTGCATTGGGTAGATCTACCCAAGTAGTCAAACACACTTAGGTCCTAGGACTCTGTCCTCCTTCAACCCAGAAGCGATGGGTAATTCCGGGGCTCTTTCCATAGGGCAATATCTGATTTCTCAAAAAGCCCCCCCCCCCCGAGCACAACGTCAAGACGGGATGGAAGGGGATACGCCACTTACGCACGTCAACCCCGCAGGGAAGACTACCAAAGAACCTCGAGAGGACCGCCTGGTAATCTAGCACACATTCTACTAGCTCTGCAGGCTAGTACCCGGGAAATATTAGGCAAACCTCTACCCCTTCGGGCGGCCGTAGCCTGGTAATCTAGCATACCTTCTACTAGCTCTGCAGGCTAGTACCCGGGAAATATTAGGCAAACCTCTGCCTCCTTCGGGCGGCCGTAGCCTGGTAATCTAGCATACCTTCTACTAGCTCTGCAGGCTAGTACCCGGGAAATATTAGGCAAACCTCTACCCCCTCCGGGCGGCCGTAGCCTGGTAATCTAGCATACCTTCTACTAGCTCTGCAGGCTAGTACCCGGGAAATATTAGGCAAACCTCTGCCTCCTCCGGGCGGCCGTAGCCTGGTAATCTAGCATACCTTCTACTAGCTCTGCAGGCTAGTACCCGGGAAATATTAGGCAACCCTCTACCCCTTCGGGCGGCCGTAGCCTGGTAATCTAGCATACCTTCTACTAGCTCTGCAGGCTAGTACCCGGGAAATATTAGGCAACCCTCTACCCCTTCGGGCGGCCGTAGCCTGGTAATCTAGCATACCTTCTACTAGCTCTGCAGGCTAGTACCCGGGAAATATTAGGCAACCCTCTACCCCTTCGGGCGGCCGTAGCCTGGTGATCTAGCATACCTTCTACTAGCTCTGCAGGCTAGTACCCGGGACTTATTAGGCAACCCTCTACCCCTTCGGGCGGCCGTAGCCTGGTGATCTAGTACACCTACTAGCTCTGCAGGCTAGTACCCGGGACTTATTAGGCAAACCTCTGCCTCCTCCGGGCGGCCGTAGCCTGGTAATCTAGCATACCTTCTACTAGCTCTGCAGGCTAGTACCCGGGAAATATTAGGCAACCCTCTACCCCTTCGGGCGGCCGTAGGCTGGTGATCTAGCATACCTTCTACTAGCTCTGCAGGCTAGTACCCGGGAAATATTAGGCAACCCTCTACCCCTTCGGGCGGCCGTAGCCTGGTGATCTAGTACACCTACTAGCTCTGCAGGCTAGTACCCGGGACTTATTAGGCAAACCTCTGCCTCCTCCGGGCGGCCGTAGCCTGGTGATCTAGCACACCTTCTATTAGCTCTGCAGGCTAGTACCCGGGACATATTAGGCAACTCTCTGCACCCTCCGGGCGACCGTAGCCTGGTGATCTAGCACACCTTCTATTAGCTCTGCAGGCTAGTACCCGGGACTTATTAGGCAACCCTCTGCCCCCTCCGGGCGGCCGTAGCCTGGTGATCTAGTACACTTTCTACTAGCTCTGCAGGCTAGTACCCGGGACATATTAGGCAACCCTCTGCCTCCTCCGGGCGGCCGTAGCCTGGTGATCTAGTACACCTTCTACTAGCTCTGCAGGCTAGTACCCGGGACATATTAGGCAACCCTCTCACCCCTCCGGGCGGCCAAAGCCTGGTGATCTAGCACACCTTCTACTAGCTCTGCAGGCTAGTACCCGGGGCTTATTAGGCAACCCTCTGCCCCCTCCGGGCGGCCGTAGCCTGGTGATCTAGCACACCTTCTACTAGCTCTGCAGGCTAGTACCCGGGACATATTAGGCAAACCTCTGCCTCCTCCGGGCGGCCGTAGCCTGGTGATCTAGCACACCTTCTACTAGCTCTGCAGGCTAGTACCCGGGACTTATTAGGCAAACCTCTGCCTCCTCCGGGCGGCCGTAGCCTGGTGATCTAGCATACCTTCTAACAGCTCTGCAGGCTAGTACCCGGGACTTATTAGGCAAACCTCTGCCTCCTCCGGGCGGCCGTAGCCTGGTGATCTAGCACACCTTCTACTAGCTCTGCAGGCTAGTACCCGGGACTTATTAGGCAAACCTCTGCCTCCTCCGGGCGGCCGTAGCCTGGTGATCTAGCACACCTTCTACAAGCTCTGCAGGCTAGTACCCGGAACTTATTAGGCAAACCTCTGCCTCCTCCGGGCGGCCGTAGCCTTGTGATCTAGCATACCTTCTACTAGCTCTGCAGGCTAGTACCCGAGACTTATTAAGCAAGCCTCTACCCCCTCCGGGCGGCCGTAGCCTGGTGATCTAGCACACATTCCACTAGCTCTGCAGGCCAGTACCCGGGACTCATTAGGCAACCCTCTGCCCCCTCAGGGCGGCCGTAGCCTGGTGATATAGCACACCTTCTACTAGCTCTGCAGGCTAGTACCCGGGACCTATTAGGCAACCCTCTGCCCCCTCAGGGCGGCCGTGGCTTGGTGATCTAGCACACCTTCTACTAGCTCTGCAGGCTAGTACCCGGGACTTATTAGGCAAACCTCTGCCTCCTCCGGGCGGCCGTAGCCTGGTGATCTAGCACACCTTCTACTAGCTCTGCAGGCTAGTACCCGGGACTTATTAGGCAAACCTCTGCCTCCTCCGGGCGGCCGTAGCCTGGTGATCTAGCACACCTTCTGCTAGCTCTGCAGGCTAGTACCCGGGACTTATTAGGCAAACCTCTGCCTCCTCCGGGCGGCTGTAGCCTGGTGATCTAGCACACCTTCTATTAGCTCTGCAGGCTAGTACGCGGGACTTATTAGGCAAACCTCTGCCTCCTCCGGGCGGCCGTAGCCTGGTGATCTAGCACACCTTCTACTAGCTCTGCAGGCTAGTACCCGGGACATATTAGGCAAACCTCTGCCTCCTCCGGGCGGCCGTAGCCTGGTGATCTAGCACACCTTCTACTAGCTCGGCAGGCTAGTACCCGAGACTTATTAAGCAAGCCTCTACCCCCTCCGGGCGGCCGTAGCCTGGTGATCTAGCACACATTCCACTAGCTCTGCAGGCTAGTACCCGGGACCTATTAGGCAACCCTCTGCCCCCTCAGGGCGGCCGTGGCCTGGTGATCTAGCACACCTTCTACTAGCTCTGCAGGCTAGTACCCGGGACTTATTAGGCAAACCTCTGCCTCCTCCGGGCGGCCGTAGCCTGGAGATCTAGCACACCTTCTACTAGCTCTGCAGGCTAGTACCCGGGACTTATTAGGCAAACCTCTGCCTCCTCCGGGCGGCCGTAGCCTGGTGATCTAGCACACCTTCTACTAGCTCTGCAGGCTAGTACCCGGGACTTATTAGGCAAACCTCTGCCTCCTCCGGGCGGCCGTAGCCTGGTGATCTAGCACACCTTCTATTAGCTCTGCAGGCTAGTACGCGGGACTTATTAGGCAAACCTCTGCCTCCTCCGGGCGGCCGTAGCCTGGTGATCTAGCACACCTTCTACTAGCTCTGCAGGCTAGTACCCGGGACATATTAGGCAAACCTCTGCCTCCTCCGGGCGGCCGTAGCCTGGTGATCTAGCACACCTTCTACTAGCTCGGCAGGCTAGTACCCGGGACATATTAGGCAAACCTCTGCCTCCTCCGGGCGGCCGTAGCCTGGTGATCTAGCACACCTTCTACTAGCTCTGCAGGCTAGTACCCGGGACTTATTAGGCAAACCTCTGCCTCCTCCGGGCGGCCGTAGCCTGGTGATCCAGCATACCTTCTACTAGCTCTGCAGGCTAGTACCCGAGACTTATTAAGCAAGCCTCTACCCCCTCCGGGCGGCCGTAGCCTGGTGATCTAGCACACATTCCACTAGCTCTGCAGGCCAGTAACCGGGACTCATTAGGCAACCCTCTGCCCCCTCAGGGCGGCCGTAGCCTGGTGATATGGCACACTTTCTACTAGCTCTGCAGGCTAGTACCCGGGACTTATTAGGCAACCCTCTGCCCCCTCAGGGCGGCCGTGGCCTGGTGATCTAGCACACCTTCTACTAGCTCTGCAGGCTAGTACCCGGGACTTATTAGGCAACCCTCTACCCCCTCCGCGCGACCAGAGCCTGGTGATCTAGCACCACCTTCTATAAGCTCTGCAAGCTAGTACCCGGGACTTATTAGGCAACCCTCTTACCCCTCCGGGCGGCCAAAGCCTGGTGATCTAGCACACATTCCACTAGCTCTACAGGCATGTACCCGGGACTTATTAGGCAACCCTCTTACCCCTCCGGGCGGCCAAAGCCTGGTGATCTAGCACACATTCCACTAGCTCTGCAGGCTAGTACCCGAGACTTATTAGGCAACGCTCTACCCCCTCCGGGCGGCCGTAGCCTGGTGATCTAGCGGCACCTTCTCTTAGCTCTGCAGGCTAGTACCCGGGACTTATTAGGCAACCCTCTGCCTCCTCGGGGCGGCCGTAGCCTGGTGATCTAGCACACCTTCTATTAGCTCTGCAGGCTAGTACCCGGGACTTATTAGGCAACCCTCTGCCTCCTCGGGGCGGCCGTAGCCTGGTGATCTAGCACACCTTCTATTAGCTCTGCAGGCTAGTACCCGGGATTTATTAGGCAACCCTCTGCCTCCTCGGGGCGGCCGTAGCCTGGTGATCTAGCACACCTTCTATTAGCTCTGCAGGCTAGTACCCGGGACTTATTAGGCAACCCTCTTACCCCTCCGGGCGGCCAAAGCCTGGTGATCTAGCACACATTCCACTAGCTCTACAGGCTAGTACCCGGGACTTATTAGGCAACCCTCTTACCCCTCCGGGCGGCCAAAGCCTGGTGATCTAGCACACATTCCACTAGCTCTGCAGGCTAGTACCCGAGACTTATTAGGCAACGCTCTACCCCCTCCGGGCGGCCGTAGCCTGGTGATCTAGCGGCACCTTCTATTAGCTCTGAAGGCTAGTACCCGGGACTTATTAGGCAAACCTCTGCCTCCTCCGGGCGGCCGTAGCCTGGTGATCTAGCACACCTTCTATTAGCTCTGCAGGCTAGTACCCGGGACTTATTAGGCAAACCTCTGCCTCCTCCGGGCGGCCGTAGCCTGGTGATCTAGCACACCTTCTACTAGCTCTGCAGGCTAGTACCCGGGACATATTAGGCAAACCTCTGCCTCCTCCGGGCGGCCGTAGCCTGGTGATCTAGCACACCTTCTACTAGCTCGGCAGGCTAGTACCCGGGACATATTAGGCAAACCTCTGCCTCCTCCGGGCGGCCGTAGCCTGGTGATCTAGCACACCTTCTACTAGCTCTGCAGGCTAGTACCCGGGACATATTAGGCAAACCTCTGCCTCCTCCGGGCGGCCGTAGCCTGGTGATCTAGCACACCTTCTACTAGCTCTGCAGGCTAGTACCCGGGACTTATTAGGCAAACCTCTGCCTCCTCCGGGCGGCCGTAGCCTGGTGATCTAGCATACCTTCTACTAGCTCTGCAGGCTAGTACCCGAGACTTATTAAGCAGGCCTCTACCCCCTCCGGGCGGCCGTAGCCTGGTGATCTAGCACACATTCCACTAGCTCTGCAGGCCAGTAACCGGGACTCATTAGGCAACCCTCTGCCCCCTCAGGGCGGCCGTAGCCTGGTGATATAGCACACCTTCTACTAGCTCTGCAGGCTAGTACCCGGGACTTATTAGGCAACCCTCTGCCCCCTCAGGGCGGCCGTGGCCTGGTGATCTAGCACACCTTCTACTAGCTCTGCAGGCTAGTACCCGGGACTTATTAGGCAACCCTCTACCCCCTCCGCGCGACCAGAGCCTGGTGATCTAGCACCACCTTCTATAAGCTCTGCAAGCTAGTACCCGGGACTTATTAGGCAACCCTCTTACCCCTCCGGGCGGCCAAAGCCTGGTGATCTAGCACACATTCCACTAGCTCTACAGGCTAGTACCCGGGACTTATTAGGCAACCCTCTTACCCCTCCGGGCGGCCAAAGCCTGGTGATCTAGCACACATTCCACTAGCTCTGCAGGCTAGTACCCGAGACTTATTAGGCAACGCTCTACCCCCTCCGGGCGGCCGTAGCCTGGTGATCTAGCGGCACCTTCTCTTATCTCTGCAGGCTAGTACCCGGGACTTATTAGGCAACCCTCTGCCTCCTCGGGGCGGCCGTAGCCTGGTGATCTAGCACACCTTCTATTAGCTCTGCAGGCTAGTACCCGGGACTTATTAGGCAACCCTCTGCCTCCTCGGGGCGGCCGTAGCCTGGTGATCTAGCACACCTTCTATTAGCTCTGCAGGCTAGTACCCGGGATTTATTAGGCAACCCTCTGCCTCCTCGGGGCGGCCGTAGCCTGGTGATCTAGCACACCTTCTATTAGCTCAGCAGGCTAGTACCCGGGACTTATTAGGCAACCCTCTTACCCCTCCGGGCGGCCAAAGCCTGGTGATCTAGCACACCTTCTACTAGTTCTGCAGGCTAGTACCCGGGACTTATTAGGCAACCCTCTTACCCCTCCGGGCGGCCAAAGCCTGGTGATCTAGCACACATTCCACTAGCTCTGCAGGCTAGTACCCGGGACTTATTAGGCAACCCTCTACCCCTCCGGGCGGCCAAAGCCTGGTGATCTAGCACACATTCCACTAGCTCTACAGGCTAGTACCCGGGACTTATTAGGCAACCCTCTTACCCCTCCGGGCGGCCAAAGCCTGGTGATCTAGCACACATTCCACTAGCTCTGCAGGCTAGTACCCGAGACTTATTAGGCAACGCTCTACCCCCTCCGGGCGGCCGTAGCCTGGTGATCTAGCGGCACCTTCTATTAGCTCTGCAGTCTAGTACCCGGGACTTATTAGGCAAACCTCTGCCTCCTCCGGGCGGCCGTAGCCTGGTGATCTAGCACACCTTCTATTAGCTCTGCAGGCTAGTACCCGGGACTTATTAGGCAAACCTCTGCCTCCTCCGGGCGGCCGTAGCCTGGTGATCTAGCACACCTTCTACTAGCTCTGAAGGCTAGTACCCGAGACTTATTAGGCAACGCTCTACCCCCTCCGGGTGGCCGTAGCCTGGTGATCTAGCGGCACCTTCTATTAGCTCTGCAGGCTAGTACCCGGGATTTATTAGGCAACCCTCTGCCTCCTCTGGGCGGCCGTAGCCTGGTGATCTAGCACACCTTCTATTAGCTCTGCAGGCTAGTACCCGGGACTTATTAGGCAAACCTCTGCCTCCTCCGGGCGGCCGTAGCCTGGTGATCTAGCACACCTTCTACTAGCTCTGCAGGCTAGTACCCGGGACTTATTAGGCAAACCTCTGCCTCCTCCGGGCGGCCGTAGCCTGGTGATCTAGCACACCTTCTATTAGCTCTGCAGGCTAGTACCCGGGAAATATTAGGCAACCCTCTGCCTCCTCCGGGCGGCCGTAGCCTGGTGATCTAGCACACCTTCTATTAGCTCTGCAGGCTAGTACCCGGGACTTATTAGGCAAACCTCTGCCTCCTCCGGGCGGCCGTAGCCTGGTGATCTAGCACACCTTCTACTAGCTCTGCAGGCTAGTACCCGGGACTTATTAGGCAAACCTCTGCCTCCTCCGGGCGGCCGTGGCCTGGTGATCTAGCATACCTTCTACTAGCTCTGCAGGCTAGTACCCGGGACTTATTAGGCAAACCTCTGCCTCCTCCGGGTGGCCGTAGCCTGGTGATCTAGCACACCTTCTATTAGCTCTGCAGGCTAGTACCCGGGACATATTAGGCAACTCTCTGCACCCTCCGGGCGACCGCAGCCTGGTGATCTAGCACACCTTCTATTAGCTCTGCAGGCTAGTACCCGGGACTTATTAGGCAAACCTCTGCCTCCTCCGGGCGGCCGTAGCCTGGTGATCTAGCATACCTTCTACTAGCTCTGCAGGCTAGTACCCGGGATTTATTAGGCAAACCTCTGCCTCCTCCGGGCGGCCGTAGCCTGGTGATCTAGCACACCTTCTATTAGCTCTGCAGGCTAGTACCCGGGACATATTAGGCAACTCTCTGCCTCCTCCGGGCGACCGCAGCCTGGTGATCTAGCATATATTCTACTAGCTCTGCAGGCTAGTACCCGGGTCTTATTAGGCAAACCTCTGCCTCCTCCGGGCGGCCGTAGCCTGGTGATCTAGCACACCTTCTACTAGCTCTGCAGGCTAGTACCCGGGACTTATTAGGCAAACCTCTGAGTCCTCCGGGCGGCCGTAGCCTGGTGATCTAGCATACCTTCTACTAGCTCTGCAGGCTAGTACCCGGGACTTATTAGGCAAACCTCTGCCTCCTCCGGGCGGCCGTAGCCTGGTGATCTAGCACACCTTCTATTAGCTCTGCAGGCTAGTACCCGGGACATATTAGGCAACTCTCTGCACCCTCCGGGCGACCGCAGCCTGGTGATCTAGGACACCTTCTACTAGCTCTGCAGGCTAGTACCCGGGACTTATTAGGCAACCCTCTCACCCCTCCCGGCGACCGTAGCCTGGTGATCTAGGACACCTTCTACTAGCTCTGCAGGCTAGTACCCGGGACTAATTAGGCAACCCTCTCACCCCTCCGGGCGACCGTAGCCTGGTGATCTAGCACACCTTCTACTAGCTTTGCAGGCTAGTACCCGGGACTTATTAGGCAACCCTCTCACCCCTCCGGGTGGCCAAAGCCTGGTGATCCAGCACACCTTCTATTAGCTCTGCAGGCCAGTACCCGTGACTTATTAGGCAACCCTCTCACCCCTCCGGGCGACCGTAGCCTGGTGATCTAGTACACCTTCTATTAGCTCTGCAGGCTAGTACCCGGGACATATTAGGCAACTCTCTGCACCCTCCGGGCAGCCGTAGCCTGGTGATCAGGCACACATTCTACTAGCTCTGCAGGCTAGTACCCGGGACATATTAGCCAACCCTCTGCCCCCTCCGGGCGACCGTAGCCTGGTGATCTAGCACACCTTCTACTAGCTCTGCAGGCTAGTACCCAGGACTTACTACGCAACCCTCTCACCCCTACGGGCGGCCGTAGTCTGGTTATATAGCACCACCTACTACTAGCTGTGCAGGCTAGTAACCCGGACTTATTGGGCAACCCTCTCACCCCTCCGGGTGGCCAAAACCTGGTGATCTATCACACCTTCTACTAGCTCTGCAGGCTAGTACCCGGGACTTACTATGCAACCCTCTGCCCCCTCCGGGCGGCCGTAGCCTGGTGATATAGCACACATTCTATTAGCTCTGCAGGCTAGTACCCGGGACTTATTAGGCAACCCTCTCTCCCCTACGGGCGGCCGTAGTCTGGTGATCTAGCACCACCTACTACTAGCTGTGCAGGCTAGTAACCGGGACATATTAGGCAACCCTCTCACCCCTCCGGGCGGCCAAAGCCTGGTGATCTAGCACACCTTCTACTAGCTCTGCAGCCTAGTACCCGGGACTTACTACGCAACCCTCTGCCTCCTCCGGGCGGCCGTAGCCTGGTGATCTAGCACACCTTCTACTAGCTCTGCAGGCTAGTACCCGGGACTTGTTAGGCAACCCTCTCACCCCTCCGGGCGGCCAAAGCCTGGTGATCCAGCACACCTTCTATTAGCTCTGCAGGCTAGTACCCGGGACTTATTAGGCAACCCTCTCACCCCTCCGGGCGGCCAATGCCTGGAGATCTAGCACACCTTCTATTTGCTCTGCAGGCTAGTACCCGGGACTTATTAGGCAACCCTCTCACCCCTCCGGGCGGCTGTAGCCTGGTGATCTAGTACACCTACTAGCTCTGCAGGCTAGTACCCGGGACTTATTAGGCAACCCTCTTACCCCTCCGGGCGGCTGTAGCCTGGTGATCTAGTACACCTTCTACTAGCTCTGCAGGCTAGTACCCGGGACTTACTAGGCAACCCTCTCACCCCTCCGGGCGGCTGTAGCCTGGTGATCTAGTACACCTACTAGCTCTGCAGGCTAGTACCCGGGACATATTAGGCAACCCTCTCACCCCTCCGGGCGGCTGTAGCCCGGTGATCTAGTACACCTTCTACTAGCTCTGCAGGCTAGTACCCGGGACTTACTAGGCAACCCTCTCACCCCTCCGGGTGGCTGTAGCCTGGTGATCTAGTACACTTTCTACTAGCTCTGCAGGCTAGTACCCGGGACTTATTAGGCAACACTCTGCCTCCTCCGGGCGGCCGTAGCCTGGTGATCTAGTACACCTTCTACTAGCTCTGCAGGCTAGTACCCGGGACATATTAGGCAACCCTCTCACCCCTCCGGGCGGCCAAAGCCTGGTGATCTAGCACACCTTCTACTAGCTCTGCAGGCTAGTACCCGGGGCTTATTAGGCAACCCTCTGCCTCCTCTGGGCGGCCGTAGCCTTGTGATCTAGCACACCTTCTACTAGCTGTGCAGGCTAGTACCCGGGACTTATTAAGCAAGCCTCTACCCCCTCCGGGCGGCCGTACCCTGGCCGGAGATTTCCAATTCACCGTGCGTGTTGGGAACACACTCCCCCCTCGAGTCCAACCCAATCCGAACAACTCCATATCAGGGAGGGGCTCGAATATTTGGCCCGAGGTTCCTCTAGTAACGTCAGAGGTACCACGAGTGCTAGAGGTCCGCAACGCCCGCACCACGCTAGCTGAAAGGGACGGATCCCCGATAATCGATTCTGTTTTAAATTTGTTTCATTTTCAGATGTTGGTAGTACTAACAAGAATATATCAACATCTAGTGTTCGTAACGATGGCGACAGCTTTGTTGTTTCTGGCTGAAGATGTGAATAAAATGTTCACGAAATCGTGATCCTAATCAACTTATAAGAAAACTTCCATCATTACTTATAAGATAAGTGAAGGTTTATGTCGGTCATTATTATATTTGTATATTTTGGTTTGTTCACTGTTAATAGCTTCATATTTTACGTATTTAACGTTAATTATACTGATCAAGCACGCATATCAGATTCTAAAAGTGCAGTTTTATTTTATTAGGGATGCATCAGACATGTATTTGCACTGATATTTCCATAACACTTGGAAAGAACGTATGGTGTACATAAAGGTCGACGTTGTTAATCCACTCCCGTATTTTGTAACCCTTAAATCTGTAGTCTTAATTATTCTCCTTAGAGGCCAGCGTGTAGGGAATCGTGTAATTTAAATATTTCAGAAATAATTGTGAGATGTCTTCAAAAATATTTTTCTGCAGTTTATAAGGCTGAACAATTCTTGAGCATGACTGCCTCTCTAACATAACTTTTGTGAATGCCCAGCGGGGCCTTTTTATAATACTCGTTTTCAGTCCTTTAAATTCTAGAAACCAGTACTTTGGTATGTGAAGAAGTACATTCTGGAAACGCCTTCTACAGACCTGCATAGTGTAAGGACCACATTCAAATCAAGTTAAAAAAAATCCTTATGTGAACATTCATAGCTCTTCTCTACACATATTTTACAAGCTGAACTCTTGAAAATATGGTTTTATAACATAGTTCTTTGTGGATATACTGGAAAAATACAAACAGTTTTGCGAATTAATTGTTCTTTCACACTAGACGTGTGTAGGACCAAGTATGGAAAGGTAGAGTCAGGATAAAATATTTAATGTCTTAGCCGGGATTTGAACCACGTGTCTTCCGGCCTCCGTCAAGCTGCTCTTAACCATTGAGTTACGATGGCTAACGTGCAGCAGCAGACCAGCAGACCAGCAGAAGATTTAGGTCGTCCAGGTTTACCTGGAAGGAGTGTTTGCTGCCCAGCACCTAACCGCTTATTACGGCTTTATCTGGGCAGGATATTAGAGTCGTGTTTGTCTCAGGCGGTTGTCTTCGGCAGTGGTATGTCTAGCCTTGTGCGCGCTGTTGCCCCGTGGGGGGTTGTACGCTCTTCCGCCTGCCTGGGAGGCATCTGAGCACAGTCCGCTTCACAGACTAGAGGGAAAGGAACAGTGTTTAGGAATTGGCCTTTCCAAACCCGTTTCTGTGCTTGGGGGGTTGAAGTCAGGGGAATGTGGCCCTGTTCAGTTCTTGTTACCCTAAGCATCCTTGGGCAACCGGTAGCTCGGTCTGCGGCGTGGAGCCCTGTGGTCGTAACGGCCAAGGTTGTTCACCAGGTTTTGTGATGGGAGTCCAGCTTATCATAGATGGTGCGGGAGAGATCGTCCACGATGTACGAGACTCCGGAGTAGGTGTGAAGGATGTGGGAGGGGAATCTACACCCGGTATCGTAGATCATGCGCAGTGCCCTGTTCTAGACGCGCTGTAGTCTGCGAATAGTGGTCGGAGCCACTGAACCCCAGACTTCGCAGCCGTACAGAATCAGAGGTGGTATAATCGCCCGATACAGACGTAGTTTGAGGTGCGTTGGCATGGT
Source organism: Mantis religiosa (assembly GCA_030765055.1). Taxonomy (NCBI): domain Eukaryota; kingdom Metazoa; phylum Arthropoda; class Insecta; order Mantodea; family Mantidae; genus Mantis; species Mantis religiosa. Next base: position 141,607,324 of record CM060956.1, on the reverse strand, counting down.
GGATTTAAGAATTGGGTACAACTGCGTTAGCGCTGCATGCCCTTGTCCGGCTTTGACCCGGACGTGAGGTGCGTAGGTGAGACCGCAATCGAGGTGGACGCCAAGGTATTTGGCAGTGGGAACCCAAGGGATTTGCCTCTGCCTCAACCTCAGCGACCATTCCGGTCGCCCAGCTAGGACCTTAGCCAGAAGAAGAGCAGAGCTCTTCTCGGGGCTAATGGCCATCCTCCACTTCTCACTCCAACGGCCAATGGCTTGGAGCTGGCGCTGCAGCGGAGGATGACAATATCTTAGGTTTTTGTTACGTGCCATTATGAGGACGTCGTCGGCATATTGGCACGTAACAGTCTGTGGTTCTATGGGAGGTCAGACATGTAGGCCGCAAAGAGTAACGGGGACAATACACTGCCTTCCGGGACTCTCGCGGCTATGGGTTTGATAGATGACAGCCGTCCTTCCACTCTCACTCTGAACGTGCGGTCTCTAAGGAAACTACTAATCAGGGCGAGATAGGGAGGAGGTACGTTGGCCTCCCTGAGTTTGTACAGTAGGCCTTGGTGCCAGGTTGTGGCAAAAGGCTTTCTCTACCTCTAGCATCACCGCGACGGTCTTGAGGTTTTCCTGGAATTCCAGGGCTTGGCTAACGTGCCAGCATTTAGCGTATATATATATGGTGAATCAGACGCGCCTTATTCGTTTGCAAGGTAGGCCACCTCAAACGGCACGTCAGCCTTAGTCCAGTTTTGCGCTTTATAAACTGTATTGCTTGATGTTCTTAGAAAGAAGAAGGCGCAAAATTCAGAGGAATAGCATTTTAAGGGACAAAATATTGAAGCAGCAAGGTTGGTGAGCAAAGGAGTTCCACTTTAACGAGAGAGTTTGAAACAAATAGTGTTTAGCTCAGGGTTAAGCAATGAGGTTTCTCTCAGGGTATGCGTGAGTATGTATGAGAAGGATGGTTTTAATAACACTGGAATGCCCGTTTTGAACTGGTTTAATGACAGCTTGTTTTATTATTACGTTGAACTCGAAGTTACCGACCAAGGGTTCCCAATATCACTGTTTAGAGTTACTACATGTGAAATGTTTATTGCTCGATAAAACTTAATTCGTAGGAGCTTATCTAGGTACATCTAGGAGCTTAAGTAGGTACATCTAGCAGCTTATCTAGGTACATCTAGGAGCTTATCTAGGTAAATCTAGGAGCTTATCTAGTTACATCTGGGAGCTTATCTAGGTACATCTGGAAGCATATCTAGGTACATCTAGGACTTATCTAGGTACATCTAGGACTTATCTAGGTACATCTAGGACTTATCTAGGTACATCAAGGAGCTTATCTAGGTACAACTAGGAGCTTAATTAGGTACATCTGGGAACTTATCTAGGTACATCTGGGAACTTATCTAAGTACAACTAGGAGCTTATCTAGGTACATCTAGGAGCTTATCTAGGTACATCTAGGAACATATCTAGGTACATCTAGGAACTTATCTAGGTACATCTAGGAGCTTATCTAGGTACATCTAGGATCTTATCTAGGTACATCTAGGAGCTTATCTAGGTACATTTAGAAGCTTATCTAGGTACTTCTAGGAGCTTATCTAGGTAATCTAGGAATCACCTAGGAGCCTATCTAGGTACATCTAGGAGCTTATCTAGGTACATCTAGGAGCTTATATAGGTACATCTAGAAACTTATCTAGGTACATCTAGGAGCTTATCTAGGTACATCTAGGAGCTTATCTAGGTACATCTAGGAGCTTATCTAGGTACATCTATGAGCTTATCTAGGTACATCTAGGAACTTATCTAGATACATCTAGGAGGTTATCTAGGTACATCTAGGACTTATCTAGGTACATCTAGGAGCTTATCTAGGTACAACTAGGAGCTTAATTAGGTACATCTGGGAACTTATCTAGGTACATCTGGGAACTTATCTAAGTACAACTAGGAGCTTATCTAGGTACATCTAGGAGCTTATCTAGGTACATCTAGGAACTTATCTAGGTACATCTAGGAACTTATCTAGGTACATCTAGGAGCTTATCTAGGTACATCTAGGATCTTATCTAGGTACATCTAGGAGCTTATCTAGGTACATTTAGAAGCTTATCTAGGTACTTCTAGGAGCTTATCTAGGTAATCTAGGAATCACATAGGAGCTTATCTAGGTACATCTAGGAGCTTATCTAGGTACATCTAGGAGCTTATCTAGGTACATCTAGAAACTTATCTAGGTACATCTATGAGCTTATCTAGGTACATCTAGGAGCTTATCTAGGTACATCTAGGAGCTTATCTAGGTACATCTATGAGCTTATCTAGGTACATCTAGGAACTTATCTAGGTACATCTAGGAGCTTATCTAGGTACATCTAGGACTTATCTAGGTACATCTAGGACTTATGAAGGTACATCTAGGACTTATCTAGGTACATCTAGGAGCTTATCTAGGTACGTCTAGGAATCATCTAGGTACGTCTAGGAATCATCTAGGTACATCTAGGAATCATCTAGGTACATCTAGGACTTATCTAGGTACATCTAGGACTTATCTAGGTACATCTAGAAACTTATCTAGGTACATCTAGGAGCTTATCTAGGTACATCTAGGAGCTTATCTAGGTACATCTAAGAACTTATCTAGGTACATCTAGGAGCTTATCTAGGTACATCTAGAACTTATCTAGGTACATCTAGGACTAATGTAGGTACATCTAGGACTTATCTAGGTACATCTAGGAATCATCTAGGTACATCTAGGAATCATCTAGGTACATCTAGGAATCATCTAGGTACATCTAGGAATCATCTAGATACATCTAGAAATCATCTAGGTACATCTAGGAATCATCTAGGTACATCTAGGACTTATCTAGCTACATCTAGGAACTTATCTAGGTATATCTAGGAGCTTATCTAAGTACATCTAGGAGCTTATCTAGATACATCTAGGACCTATCCAGGTACATGTAGGACTTATCTAGGTATATCTAGGAGCTTACTAGGTGCATTTAAGAGCTTATCTAGGTACATCTAGGAGCTATCTAGGTATATCTAGGAGCTTATCTAGGTACATCTGGGAACTTATCTAGGTATATCTAGGAGCTTATCTAGGTATATCTAAGAGCTTATCTAGTTACATCTAGGAGCTTTTCTAGGTATATCTAATATATGTATATGAACCGACAAATATCATCCCTCATCATCTAACTCTTTTCTTTGTCTATTTTCTGTGCTATTTCCTCCCTAAGTTTTCTGCTTTCACTTTCTGACCTTTCATTAACTACATTCAAAACTTAATTTTCGGCTTTCTCCGTCTCCTCATTAAAATTTTTCTCTACATTGTTTGTTACCTGATCAGCTTCTTCTCTTACGTTCTCTACTTCCTGACTAACTTTCCCGAAATTTTCTAACGCCTGTTTTTGATTGTCTAAATTCTTTCATAGTTCTGTTTGTCCTACCTGTAACTTCTGAACATTATTCTGTAACTTTTCTTCTATCATTTTTAAACTTTGATTACTGTTATCCATCTCTTTTCTAAAACTTTCATTGTCTTTTCTTAAACTTTGAATATCATTCTCTATCTTTTTACTGAAACTTACAATAATTTCTCTGAGTTTCCCTGACACACTTCTTTCCATTTCTACATTATTTGGTACAGTTAAGACTGTCTAGTGAACGGGAGTGCAGTTTACCGCTCAAAGGAACCTGGCCCTCCCGCCCACTAATGACCGTCATAAATCTATCTCTACACTTCAGAAATGGAACACTGTCGTTGAGGACCAATAGCAACCTGATTTCCTCGAAGTGACAGTCGCATGTCTACTCCACGTGGAGTCTCAGTTGCCAAAGTTCCAACTTCCAGTTGATCTTTTTCATTGCGTGCAGAAATTCGTTGTGTGTCACGATGTGGAGACCGTGGGAGGGAAATGCAGTGGTAAATGCCAATGAAGTAGTAGATTACTTTCAGTCAAGTGAAAATAATCAAAGTGATGACAATAGTGTGAATAACTGGGCCGAGTTATATTACTGGAAAAGCCTAAAAAAACAAAGTTATAACGAGAACTGTTTCTAAGAAAATTCAAGCGCTTGTTTTGAACACATATAAATATGTGCTGACAAATAATCTTGGTAAGGGGTCGTACAATGAACCTGATGATAAATTATGGGGTATTCACAGAAATACAGTAAGAAATATTGTGACGAAAGGAATACCAAAGACGCTGATCAAGTGTGAAAACAAAAGGAAACTTTTCTCTAAAGTAGATAATTTCTCATGCGTTTTAATTCGTCGAGAAATTTATAAATTCTATGCAAAAGGGAGATCACTCACTCTTGCACATTTGCAAGAAATTTGTGATATCCCTTATGTGCACTGCACTTTGCGCGGTCTCCTAAAGGAGCTGGGTTTCGAATACCGCACTTTGAATAAGATAAGGGTTATTATGGAATCCAGTAGAATTGTAGCTTGGCGATATATATCAAAACTAAGGAAGTTTTGCAATAATGGGCATAAGATAATTTATATTAGGCGAAACCTCGTACGATACCCATGATGTATCGAGAAAGGTGGCAACCTTGCAGAAAGGTCTGGGAAAAGGAGGGTCGCGGGGATTGTAAAACGATTATAAGGATTCGTCAAAGGTGTCGGCCGACGTGCACACCAGTTAACTAAACAGACTTTACACTACACTCTGCTACTTCGACTTCCTGCCTACTGCTATTATCATCAACCTCCTGAACTTCCATGTTTTCCACAGAATTTTGACTCACCATTTTTCCACTCCTCAAACACATTCACAATAGTCTATTAGATAATGTCACACTCTGTACCTTTGATTGTTTTACTGGCTCCTAATGATGTCACTGATGATACCGGCCTCCTTTCTTCTTTCCAGTGGGACTGTTCCAGAGCTCCTTGTTGTCGAACGTCCTCGTGTCGAAACTCTTTTTCCTGTTGAACTTCGTTCTGAGGTTGAACCTCCTTCTCGTGTCAAAGCTCCTTCTGGTATCGAGTCCCGCGTTGGCGCGCCAGTTTGAAGCAGCAAGAAGATGATGGCGAGCAAGGGTTACCAATATCACTGTTTAGAGTTACTGTATGCGAAATGCTTATTACTCGATAAAACTTAAATCATTTTTCACGTACATATGAACCAACAAATATCTTCTCTCATCACTTCTAGTCTGTCCTCGACCAAGACAAGAAGAGGACTGCCCTAATCGGCTCCAAGCCACCAACTGAATGTCCACAGCTCCGCGTGGGTGTCTGACTTTCACTTTCTCAAAGCCCTTTATTCAACCAAATATTCCCTATGTGACTACTTTGTCATGCCATTATTAAGGGTCCGAAGAACACGCTTTTCAAACAAAGTTAAGTGCTTTAGTTAATTGATGGAGATAATCATTTCTCCCCACTAGCCGTATATAAGTTAAGGTTTTTGATAGATAGAGTCAACATGAAAAATTCAATGCCATGGCCGGGATTTGAACCATGAATCTCCTGGTTTCCGTGCAGTCGCTCTTAACCTTTGAGCTACCATGGACAACGTGCCGTCCTGACATCAAATTATCCATTTGACTCGTATATACGGCTAGTGTGGAGAAATGATTAATCACCATCAATTAATTAAAATAATAAGAGTTAAATGATGAAGCCTGGGACTCAAGTACTTACGATAGTAAGTCGCCACAAACGGTGTATCTCGGATGCGAGAGCCCCTAGTGGTCTACCGGGAAAGTATACGAGAGAGATGTCACAAACGACTGTATCAATTACTCTCTGGTGACTCAAGTAGTAGGTGTGACGTCACGCCCTCCCCTCCTTTATGATTAGAGCTGATGGCGTAGGATGATTTTGTAGGCAGCTCCACTTCTGGACAGGTAAACGGCCGTTATGGCCGCCTTTGTAAATCTCTTTGTTGTAGTAAATATTCTTATTAAGTGAATTCCACTTGTAATTAGCTTTACTCTACCTTTTTACAAATGAACCATTATAGAAAATATCCCATCCTCTCGTTAAAGCATGTAGTTCTGCTCTGAGTGTTTGCTCCCGAGTGTTCGACCTGACCACGTGTTCCTTAATTATTAACAAAGTAAAAACAGGTCGTCACAATATATTATATATACATACGAAGGCTGTTTAATTAATGATGATCACAATTTTTTTGACAAGTTTCTTTACTCATCCCCATAATTTTATGGTCCTTCTCAAAATAGTCTCCCCTGAATGCGATGCACTTGTTCCAGCGTTTCTGTCAGTCTTCAAAGACATGCTGGAAACCATTATTTGAGAGATCCTTCAAAATTGCTTGCACAGCCTTAACTACTGCTTCTGATTATGGATAATGCCTCCCACGAAGGCGTTTCTTCAAGTTAGGGAATAGAAAACAGTCACATGGGGCTAAATCCGAAATATAGGGAGGGTGAGAGATGCACTTCACGTTGATTTTTGCAAGATATTCAGCAACAATATTGGCAATATGCGGCCACGTATTATCATGGTGCAGCATCCAGCCTGCTTCACGGAAATGTGGTCCTTTGCACCTCATATGGATTTGCAATGTTTTCAGGACATCCCTGTAGTATTGTCCAGTTACTAATGTGTGTGCAAGTACAACATGTTGATAAACCATTCCATGAACGTCAAAGAATTAGATGACTATAACTTTCCCATCAGAAAGTTGGTTTTTGGGGGGTTCGTGATGAAGGAGATTTCCACACTGAGCTTTGCTACTTGCTCTCAGGTTCAAAATGATGTAGCCAAGTTTCATCAGTATTTCATTGGAAATAAACTCTGGGTCTTCCTCTAACATCAACTTTAACTGCATGTTACCTCCATTGCAGCGGTAGGCGATACTGAACATGTCTGAACTTGGCTGGTTCTCACAGGTGGGAACCAGGAGTACCAACAATGAAACTACTACTGCGTGTTTGTTTCACATTAAGCTAACAGAATATAATAAGATTAAGTTTTAGTGCGAAAAATTATGACTGTAAAAATTATGATCATTCTTTATTGAACAGCTCTCGTAAAATCAGGTGAGTTACTTAAAGCTTGCATCGCAAATATTTCCAAAATGGAATGCACTATTGATGTGTGGTTTTCACAGCATTGTTTGGTAGTTAGGGACTCTTAGTTTTAGCCTATAAATAGATTTTAATTCGTCTAAGAGTGTGTATTGTTGGAGAAAACTTACACTTTTTAAATTGAGTTTTAGTTTTAGAGTTGTTTTTCTGAGTTTTAAAACGTATACTTTATTTAATGTTTATAAATACATATTTTTGTGTGAAATATAATATTCAGGCTATTATATACGTGGTACAAATAGGTAAAGTGTACAGAACATATAAAGGTTGTTATAAGCTCCCAATTCTACTAGTGCAGTTGAAGCATTTATCCTCATTCGTAATTACATCAAAAATTCATCTGCCAACTTAAACTTTTTTTTTTTTTTAGAATTGTTTTATATTTCTTTTACACGATGCAAACTCAGAGACGCATCGCTCAATACGAAACAGTGCAGTATTGCGCTGAAGAAGAAATCAGCAATATATCAAGTCAGAGGTCAGTAACAATAAATCTCCAGACGTCAACAATGAGAAAGTTGAGTATTTCAGGCCAGGTCATTGAACTAGATTAACGAAACATCATAGAGCCAAATATAGTGAGGTCCGAGCAATAGTTAACTTATGTAAGGCTTTGAAATGTAATGTCAGGTGGAGCTAAACATGTCGACTTCTCGTTTGAATAAATTATAAGTATTTTAAAACTAAGATCACTGACAACGAATCTCTTGGAAAGGATTAAAACTTACCTACATGCTCAAGTTGCAAGACAGCTGAAAAGACGATTAGATATCGACGTTTCGGATGTGTACATCTCTCCCATTATCAGGATATTTATTAAATGTTATAACCACAAAATGTATAACTAGATATAACAAAAATACAAAGACAAAACACTATAAAATTCGCATTATTGAACAAAAGACTGTTTTCAGTAAATTAAATGCCAGGTCAGGAGAGGCGTGAGTATAGAAAATTAATTGGGTTTAAGAAACGTAACCACGAGGACTGTTCAATAAATAATGATCATAAACATTTGTGGTAATAACTTTTCGCACTAAAATTCAACATTCTTATAATCTGTTAGCTTAATGCGAAACAAACACGCCGTAGTAGTTTCATTGTTGGTACTCCTGGTTGCCGCCTGTGAGAACAAGGCAAGTTCAGACATGTTCAGTATCACCTACCGCTACAATGGAGGTAACACGCAGTTAAAGTTGATGATAGAGGAAGATCCGGAGTTTCCTTCAAACGTAATCACTGCTGATGAAACTTAGCTACATCATTTTGATCCTGAGAGCAAACAGCAAAGCTCAGTGTGGAAATCTCCTTCATCACCAACCCCCCAAAAAGCAAAAGTGGTTAATTCTGCTGGGAAAAATATGGTCATGTCATTCTTTGATATTCATGGAATGGTATATGAGCATGTTGTACCTGCACACACATCAGTAACTTGACAATACTACAGGGATGTCCTGAAAACATTGCAATTACATATCAGGCGCAAAAGACCACATTTTCTGTGAGGCAGGTTGGATGTTGGCATATTGCCAATGTTGTTGCTGAATATCTTGCAAAAAATACGTGAAGTGCATCCCTCGACCCCCCCTATAGTCCGGATTTAGCCACATGTGAGTTTTTTTCTATTCCCTAACTTAAAGAAACACCTTCGTGGGAGGCATTATCCATCATCAGAAGCAGTGGTGAAAGCTGCGGAGGCGATTCTGAAGGATCTCTCAAAAATGCTTTGCAGCATGTCTTTGAAGACCGACAGAAACGCTGGGACAAGTGAATGGCATTCAGGAGAGACTGTTTTGAGAAGCACCATCAAAATTATGGGGATGAGTAAAGGTACATTGTCAAAAAAATTGTGATCATTCTTTACTGACCAGCCCTCGTACTTAACTTGATTATCAACCTATATTGGTCTGTGCTTCTTAAGTTGACGGATTTTCATTTTAAAGTCGATTTGCAAGAGGAGATGAACTGAAATTCTGCATCAGGATTAAGCGTGCACCTCTCGGAGGAAACAGCCTAAGCCTCCTTAATTTTCCGCTCACAGTAACTGCTGTATATTCCCAAGATTGTCGTCTCCCGAAATTTGGCTCTATGGTCGTTATCAAAACAATGCTCTGCCAGTCCAGACTTCTCAGGTTGCATTAAACGAATGCTCCGTTCATGTTCGTTAATTCTGATAGCGATGGTCCTTCCAGTTTGTCCTATATACGATGTCCTACATTCACAGAAAATGCGGTACACTCCCGGAACTTGGAAGCCCAGTTTATCTGTTACTGCTCTCAACAGATGTTTAATCTTCGGAGGTGTCTTGTGGATGGTCCTGATGTAATATTTGGCGAGAATTCTACTGATTCTGCCGGATAGATTGCCGGTAAACGGGATGTAGGCTGTAGCGGTAGGCTTATCTGACGCTTGCTGTATTACAGGTTTCCGTTTCCTAGCTTTGGTGATCAAGGCTTCAGCGTCATATTTGGAGTAGCCTTTTTGACGGAAAGTGAGTCTCAGGTGCTGTAATTCTTGTTTTACCTGCCTACATATGCGGCATTTTTCGATTTGAAGTAAGCCTTTATTAAAATTGACAGAGAAAATTTGTGGGAAATAATCGAACGGTAAGGTCAAGCTACCCGTTGAATAAAAAGTGTATATAATGAATGACACTTGTTTTAAAGTCAATTCCCCTAGTTATTCGGGTACAAATACACTACTATATCAGGGTGTAAAGACAAGAGTGCATATTGTGACCCACTCTTTTTAACTAGATTTGAACAATACCCTATATAGATTGAAAGTAGAAGCACCATCTGGTACTCGTATTGGAGGAACTGAAATTAAAATTGAAATTGCACAAGTTCAGACATTTAAGTTTCGAGAAAATCAACAAAAACTTTACTTCTGAAAATGATGTGGCAATATTATGATTTTTGTAACATATAAACTTTGGCTCATTATATTAGTTTTACTGTTCAGTAATTTCAGTTAACATTGGCACTTTGTTATAATATTTATTATGAATTTGTTGGACTTGTGGAGTTGTGAAACTTATCTAGGTGTACAAATGCAGTGAAAGGATTGTGTTATCAAATGCACAGAGGAATTACCTCTAAAGATGCAAGGAATAGTGAATATATTTTATAGTACTGACATGTGTGTCGAAGCACGTTTTATTTGTAGCATAACAACAAAAATAGACATTACATTAATTTAGTTATCCTAACCTGAATCCCACACTTCACTTCCTGATTCTTCCCCATTACATATCTGTTCTTTGCTGTATTTATCACACAGAGTTTGTAACTACGATTATATTTCAGGAAGAACTGAAGCAAGATACTTTGAAATGTCCTTGGCTTTCGCAGCTTTCAGAGGAATTTTTTTATCGTAAGCTTTCTTCAGTATGGTTTCCGCAAACTTTACGATTTCTTTAAATAGGAATGTCTCTGTCATTAAATCACTATTATGTGTTTCAAATGAGAAGGTGTTTCTCCTTGAGCGCTACTAGGTGAGCAACCAATCGGAGCCCTGCGGTGTTGTCGTATCGCATTCCCGCTAAGTGGTGTGTGAGGAGCTCCAAAATAATCAATCTGTAAGACAAAAATTCAGATTTTGCCAAAACTGATCCATATGGAAGGTAGAGAGTAATGTGTCTAACATAACCATGAAAACCCCATATTTTTAGTTCAAATAGTTTTTCTAATACAAATAAATAAATCACTGTTACCTGTATTATAACAACAAATCGCGACGTAAGCACTGTAGGAATTTGGCATGTATGCGTGTACGTATATTTGCAATTACTGAGAAATGAAACGTAAATGTTTGACATGACGTGATAAAAGAATTACTTTGAATAATCCAATTCGAGCGAGAAAAAAACAATAAATTTCCTGCTGCCCTGGCAGAACGTGTCTGATCACATTACATCTTTTTTATGAATGGTTCGTAATCTCTATATATTCTAGAGAGTTCAAAGTGGTTGGTGTGTATGTATGAACATATATTTTTAATTACTCAGAACTGTAATTTAAACTACTGACATGACGTGATAAAATAATTACTGTGAATAAGTAAAGGTGTCAAATTCGAGAAAGAGCAAACACTTCATTTCCTGTTAGCCTGTGGAATGCTGTATGCTTATGTTTATGAATGTATGCTGGATAAGAAGTGTTTATTTACTCTGGAGAGTTTAGATCAATATCATTCAGTTGTTATTTACACAACAGTAGGGTAAGAGTTAAATAGTGCAATGGCTTCTTACGATGAATTTAGTGGTGAGTCAAAAAGGCTGGTGTTGCAAAGTAAGGCTAGAAGTATTAGTTTTTAAGGTGTACACGCTCTTCAAAATGTTTCGGACACAGAAGCTAAAAATGACTTATTGCAAAGAGTACTTCCGTTTAAAAGCACGGAAAAAGTGTATCAGCTGGATCAACTTGCAATTGAAATGGGACACAAGGTTATACGCCACCCACCTTACCACTGCCAATATAATCCAAATCAGTTGGTGTGGGCTCAAGTAAAAAGGGGGATTGCAAACAGAAATAATTCTTTTAAAATGACGGGCGTTAAACGACTTGTTTACGAAGAAATTGACAGGGTAACAAAATAGGACTGGGAAAACTGCGTGAGGCATGCAGAAAACCTTCAAGAAGACGATTTTAAGAAATAAATAGCACGTGACGAGATTTTGGAAACTATAATCATAAATTTGTAAGACTCAGACGATGAAGACAGACAATGATAAATTGTCTCTTAACGGAAGTGACATTGACAGCGATATGGATTAGCCACTGGCAGTTCCATTGGATTAGAAAAACAGGTAATTCATAAACTATAATTATAGTTATGGTATTTTAAAATATACAGAATTTGCGAAAATGTGTATTCCAATTTTGATTATGGCAATTGCATAATTGTAAAAGTTTGTAAAATATTTGTTTACCCTTACGTCTGCACCTAGCAGACCTGCATGTTGTATGAGTGTGTCAGAGAGAGGGAAATATAAAAGGAGTGGGGTAACAAGCTGGCAATGCTGAGTGTGATACGGCATCTGATTAGCTGGACTCCAGAACTCTTCCCATTTGAAACGCATAATGGAGTTCTTGCTAGCAGTAACAATGTTTGATCTATATTCAATAATCTTACATGTAGTCACTTTCCACTTCTCTTGTTTTTGGACACTGGCATAACTTCCTTCTCCTTGCTCAAAGCCATCTTATAGTCCTTGATCATAGACAGTTGAACATCACATACTTCGATGTTCTTGGATGTGTCATTTGTTTGCATATGCGAACGATGTCGGTCTGAGTTACAGAACAACACAAGTCTCTGGACTTGTGTAACAGTCGAACTCACTAAGTAGCAAGTGGAAATGCCTGAAACTTGAGATGTTTATAATGTCATACGATAGAGCTTAGTGAGACAATTACAACGATATATAACTCATGTGCTTGCAAGCATTTATGAAAGTCATGTTCTCAATTGTAGCATATGCAAACGACATGGTAGTTATAAAAGATTCATAGAAAAACTTCAAATGCTAGTTTATATCAAATTTTTAGAGAATATAAATTTAAAATCTCTATTTCGAAAATTAAAATTACAGCTTTGCAGGGTAAATATCCAGCAAGCACAAAAATTGTATTAGAAAATAACTGGAACAAGTTCAAAGTTAATTATTTAAGCTGCAACTTTACTTATATTGATCAATATATTACAAATAAATTGAATTGATATCAAAAGATGAGTGAAACATTTAAGAAACAACTCGATAAATGAAGTTCTGTAAAGAAATGGAAGTGTGTCCTGGACATAAAGAGTATAGACGTATTCAGGTATCAGAAATGATTTCTCGTACCATTGTTAGTATATATATTAAAAAATATTAGTCTAATCATAGCATATAAAATATAACAAGCACAATCAGAAAAATTATACATAAGAAAGATACAATAACTATTTCCTTACATCGGTTGATATCTAGATTTAAAAATAAAACACAATTTGAGTTCATATATTGCTTAATTAGTGAACAGCGCTACGTTATTTAAAATCATGTCCCATTTAATGTCAAACAAGTATTCGTCTAGTAAAAAGATCCCAGGTATGGTGCCTCGATGACACACATCCCTTCCCTTTTCTTATGCAGTTGTTTCATCCACTGTCGTTGACAGCTTCATCTGTTTTGAAAGCCACTGACTGCTATTTAAGTAATATGTGTCGAAAACGTCGTGAAACTACGATAGAAGAGAGAGAAGTTTGCATAAAGTTATTTAAAAAAGGAGAATCTTTTCAAGAAATTGGAGAAACCATTGGAAGAGCTACCAGCACAGTGAAGACTAATATATGCAGGTTGTTCAGAACAAAACTTACGAAAATCAATCAAGAAATGTCGTCCTGCAGTCTATCTGAGATGAAGGAACGACAGTTACTTAGAGAAGTCAAGAAAAATCCTGTACTAAGTGCTCCACTACTAGCTATTGCAGTTCAAACACACACAGGAAAGTCCGCTTCAGCACAAACTATAAGAAAAGTGCTTTATGAAGCTGAGTATGGAGGCCGAACAGTCCGTAGAAAACCATACATCAGTAAAATCAACAGAAAGAAGCGAGCTACTTTTGCAATAGTAGATACGATGAGTTTGATTTCTAGATGAAGATTACATTGTCACGGTAACGGGCATTCAAGTTTCGGTGCAAATAGATAATAGATGGATAGGTTTCACGTAGATAACGAACTTGTGTAAACAGATAGCGCCGGCAAGCAAGATAACTGAGGCAAAGGCCTCGCCGGCGTAGATTAAGTTACGTTTCTCGAAGGTGACATAATGTTGAATTATGTAACGAGATGCCTTGTATTCCAGTATCTTCTAGTGATTGACAGAACAGTCTGGTAATCATGAATGGAGATATAAAAGGGACTGTGACACGCAAGCACGAGTTGTAGTTGTGAAACAGTTGTTATAAACAAAAGTGAGTAAGCAGAGCTAATGTAATCAGCTGTCACGGATTGTTATTGTCATCGACCTTGGTAGACTGATGGTGTATATAACGTAATGCTGCTGTAATCTATAAGAGTATTTCTGCGAAAATAAAGGAGATTTTTAGTTTCTGCAACTCGCCTTTTAATTATACGAACCCACACTGTTACAATACTTACTGACGAGAGTCAATTTGATCTGTTTAAGTCAAAAGGGCGAGTAGAGTTAGATTACTTCCGTAAAAACCCTGGCATAATGCATTGCTTACCTTAGGAGCGAGTCTCACCACCGATGGGCGTGGCTTAGGCGTGAGGTGATTGGGGAAGTTCCTCGATGCCGTCCAGCATGTCGTCTGCACATCCCTCGAAAACGTAACTCTCGGCTCTGCTGCTTCACTCATATTCAGACGTTGCTGAGTAATCACTTTCCGAATCACTGCTGTTACTGTCGTCATTAACAGTGATCGTTAGCTTTTCCACCTCTGTTTCTAGGAGACCCTCAGTTTTTATATATTTCTCTTCCACTTGGTGAACATGCCGGTAAACTGGACCCCATTCTGCTTCTCCTATTTCACCAAATCTCTGTTCTCACAAACGCCACACATCTCCCATGTTGAAGCTCACATTGCAAAGCGCAACCCATTCTTTTACATTTGCTCAATTTTTTTCTATGACATTCAGGTCGGGATGGTACGGTGGTAAGCGGAGAAGTACGTGCCCATCTTCTTCTAAAATTGCATCCACAATATATATCTTATGTTTTGGCTTATGCAACTTTATCAGATCATATAGTTCCGCTTTCAGCATATGCGTCCGAACGGAATCCTATGCTTAAACAACCAGTCTTGCAGTGTTCGCTGTGGGGCATTTTTCTCTGGTCACATTGTGTTATGAAGCGTTGTCTATCACAAGAACAGACTTTTTTGAAACATTGGGCTTTAGTTCTTCTTTAACTGAATTCTAACTGATAAGTTTCACAGATTTAGTGTTCCCAACAAAGCACGTGATAACCAAGTTCACTCGTCTAGATGAGGATACACATTGACCTTTGCGCATACAGATTGACGCATACGGCTGGGTGGGAGGGAGAGAGGGAGGCGCCAAGCGGATATTGAAAACAGGCTCGCCCGCTGAACACCCTGGGCTCTTATGGGAATACGGCTACTCTAATAGTATGCTGGAAAAGGTACTGTGAGCTTGAGAAGAAAAATATAGCAGCTTCAGTTAAACATGGAGGCGGTTCAGTACTTGTCTGGGGCTGCATGAGTGCAAATGTTGTGGGAGATTTGTGTTTTATTGATGGAATTATGAACCATAAGGTTTATATAAACATCCTAAAACACATATTTCCTGAAGTGTGAATAATATGGGTCTTTCTGAGGGTTATATTTTCACATAAAGTAATGATGCAAAACACACAGCTCTAGATGCAAGGCTATGGCTGCTGGATGTCGACACCTTCGCAATCCTCAGACATGAATCTAATAGAGAATTTGTGGAGTATACTGGACAAAAATATTAAGAATCATCAGATATCTAATATAAAGTATCTATATAACGCTCTACTAGAGAAATGACGTAAAATTACAGTAGAAAGAACACAATCTTTGGTGAAATCCATGCCAAGGAGAATGCAAAGGATTATAAAGAGGAATCGAGGACCTACCAAGTACTAGTTCTAACATTCTACGCCATTTTCAGTATGCAGATGAATACTTAGTTTGTATCCTATATTGTATATCTTTGCTTTTGAATGTTTAACCATGTTTATGTGAAAGATACTATGTGTTTCTCTGTTGTATTCTCTTTTTCACTAATCAATAAATAGTACAATGTCTCTGCTGTACTTATGCTGATGTTTTTACACTATCCATACATCCTTAAACATAAATCCATGCATTAGACGAATGCTTTTTGAACTATACATATACAAAACTGGATAACATATAAGATCAAGAAGTTAAAAATAGATTAAATATATATGTAATAGACGAATACAGGTATAAATGGAAAGAACATCTGAATAGAATGGATGAGAGGAAGATAACAAAACTAATCCTATTACGTAAACCAAGAGGAGGACATGAGTCTGAACGACCAGGGCAGAGAAGGATAGGGCTACAACAGGCCTCTTGAAGGAGTATTTGACATAAACTCACAAAGTATATGTAGTGTTCGGAAGCTTTCACGGCCGGCGTCAGAATTAATATAAGAGATTCCTTCCGGGCTTTGGAGCCGTGGTCTGATGGAGTTAAGCTGTCCATACGTTTCGTCCATCCCTGCGGTGGACATCATCAGTGGCGTGGTCTTAATCTTCTAGGTGAAGATTAAGACCACGCCACTGATGATGTCCACCGCAGGGATGGACGAAACGTATGGACAGCTTAACTCCATCAGACCACCGCTCCAAAGCCCGGAAGGAATCTCTTATATTAAAAGTATATGTAGCTAAATTAATAAGACCTACTTTTCTGTGTTGTAACATTTTGTCTATGCTTATCGTCTACAAGTTTTACAGATAATTATAAGAACCTCCGAGGAGTTACTTCTTACAGAAGCCTCTGAAACAAAATGCTGTCTGTCCCTTCAATATGTGTCAGCTTGTCGTCTTCCACATCATAGCTTTGGATATTGGAATGTCAAATATGTTTGTGTTTTTCGTTTGTTTTTTTCGTATGAAGACTGCGTTTGTCAGCTTTATAAAACTTTATAGCAGTCCGTGTTTTCCTTTAAGAGCCAGAGTGTATATTCCTCTACCTGTAGATTCTTGTGAATATGCCCATGATGAAGTATCCTGAGGAGAGAGGTGGGACGTAAGAGGATACGAGGTGTGACCTGACCTGAGAGCACATAACAGAGCGCAGGTTCCTTATAATCTATCCCAGCCTAGTTTAATCCTGCTGTAAACATCTGGGCGGGAAGATAGACAGAGATAAAGATATTGGGACAGATTGGTTTAGCGAAGTTAATGGTCGTTTTCTTTTATTTGCATACGTACGATAAACCCCTACTTTAAGTAAAGTACCGTAAGTAGTTTTCTGATCACTGCTCTGTGCGAGCTAATTTCGGAGAGAGAAAAGTATGCAAATGTTTCGATTCTTATAAACGTAATAGCCCCACATTTTATCTTTCTGCTTCACATACCAGATAGATGTGTCCTATATACTATATACAGATTAGATTAGGCAGAAGACAGGTGAAATTATACACACTGTTGACTAATTATGTTAAATTACACTGAATTTTAACAATTACTAAAGAACACTGCTATTATATCATATTTTTGTATTCCTATACCAGGTAGCTCTCTCGCAACGAGGTCTGTATCGAGTTGAATGCTGATTAAGATGTTATTGTTTACAGTGTGGAGTTGCTTCTGATATTTAACACTGGATTTGCTGTACTACCGTAGGGGAGGCGATCTTTCAGCGCTGTGCTGTGAGCGCTGCTGACCCTTAGCACTCGTGGTACCTCTGACGTTACCAGAGGAACCTCGGGCCGAACATTTCAGCCCTTCCCTGTGTGGGAGTTGTTCGAAATGGGTTGGACTCGAGGGGGCAGTGTGTTCCCGTTACCCGCGAGAAATCGGGTACCTCTGGTCAGGCTTCGGCAGCCCGGAGAGGGTAGAGGGTTGCCTAAAAGGTCACGAGTACTAGACTGGACCACGGCCTCACTTTCACTCCGCATGTCAGGGCAAATGCCAGCCTCGGCCACGCTGCACTCAGGCAACTCTACCCCATCTTTCGATCCATCATGCACATCCGCCTCAAACTGCGGACGTACCGTGCGATCATACCGCCTCTGATCCTGTATGGATGCGAGGTCTGGGGTTCGGTGGCTTATACCACCCTCCGCAGGCTGCAAGCCGTACAGAACAGAGCCTTAAGGATGATCTACGGTACCGACCGCAGGTTCCCATCTCACTTCCTGAACACCCAGTCTGGCATACCATACGTCGAAGACGTCGTGCGTGAACGAACGCGCACGTTGTACGCCAAGATCACCCCTCACCCTAACCAGCTGGTGAATTCACTTGGTCAATACGACCACCGTCTCCCCAGGAGACGGAGGAGCTATCGCCTACCCAACGACGCCCTTGGGTGGTAGAGTCTGCATCTCCTCCTTGCTCTATCCAATCACCGCCAGGTCACCTCGTGCCTTGGCCACGGCTGGCAGGTTAACACCTGCAGTCGTGCCCTGGGGCGCGCGCACGTCCTGGTCTTATTAAACCTTAACACCTTAATTCCCATCTGGTCTCTCGCTACTGGCTCCACCACTGCTTGACGGATCGCTAGCGACCGCACAAAGCAAGGTGGAACGGGCACTGTCCCCCTCCTAAGGGGGAATATCCCGGTACCAGTAGCATCAGTAGAGGCCAACTGCGCCGTCTTACTAAACGACACGCAAGCTTGCGCATAAACATTTATCTTTCATACCGCACGGGTAAATTCGCACAGCGGGTAGGTACCGTGGCGTTTAACCCTCTGCCCGGGAGAACCCGGGCGACCTACACCTGCTCTTCGCTCTTGGCTCTTGCAGAGCTAGTAGAAGGTGTGCTAGATCACCAGGCGACCCCACCGAGGTTTTCGGTAGTCTTCCCTGCGGGGTTGACACGCGTAAGCGGCGTATCCACTCCCACCTCTCTTGACGTTGTTGTCGATGGGGGGTGGGAGCCTTTTAGACTCAAGGTATTGCCCCAAGAAAAGAACCCTGGAGTTTTTCCATCGCTCCTGGATCGATAGAGGCCGGGTGGACCTCCTGACAGCATGTATTTCCTGTACATCTCGCGTACCTCACAAGTCCAAGAACACTTACGTACATACAATTTAAAATCTGTAAGTTTTTCATCATGAAGCAGGCATTTGTTTCAGCCGAAATGAAGCACAATCGAGGCAAACCTTTAAAAATGGCGAGAGGCGAATAATCGCGCATTGTTTTGCGGTGCTTAATGAAAAACACCCGGAATCGTCTATAAAAACACCAAGAAAGAATTTGGTGATCCCCTTGGTGTTTCCGCAGGTAGTGTACATAGTGCTAGAATGAAAGAGCAAGCTTCCGGAACTCTAAGAACCCCGGGAAAATAGCGTAAATGCAAACAGCGTGTGGAGAAATACGATTTTACGAAAAGTGCTATACGCAGTTAAGTTTATGACCCCCTTTTTTCTAGAATTGAACCAACTCATGCATTTGATAAGTTAATGTGTAACCCAACTTTATTTGTTGTGTAGAAATTAGCACTACTATATATACCGCTAGTGTTGCAAAACTTATGTGCCCTTTAACTATTCTGGCAGAAGGATAGAGTGGACAAACACTCTAAAGTACCCAGGTGTAAGGCTGGACAAGGGCCTAACTTTTCGGGGTCACATCCAGGAGGTAGCTCATCAGGCATGCGGAGCTTCGGCTTCGTTATACCCCATGATGCGCTCAGGAATGCCGACACCCCTTAAGTTGCGCCTTTTTCAGGCTTTAATTCTTCCAATCATGCTTTATACTTGTGAGATCTGGGGCATGGCCGCAGGAACCAATCTGCGACAAATTCAGCGTGTACAAAATAGATGTCTTAGGGCCATCTATTCTGTTTGCTGGAGGTTTCCCGTGAGATACCTTCATGAAGCCTCATCTCTCCACTATGTGGAAGATGTCATTAGGCGCCGGGACACAAAATTCTACGCGAGTTTGCCTAAACATCAGAACGCCCTGATTAGGTCTCTAGGGAACTATAGAACCTCCGAATAACGCTACAAGATCTACCGGCTTCCCCGCATGGCATGCGGGCACACCCGGTAACAATTAAGTTCTTATTACAACCTTAAAATTATTACTGTTTGAAATTAATAGACTTTCTAAATTAAACTCTTCCTAAAATTATCACACCAGCGGTGCTCACATGCACCCGAGTTGGCTAGCATGAGGAGCTACGGCTACCTGCCTTCTTTTCATCTACCTAAACTTAAACCACCACCCTGCAAAACCCCACATATCCTGTCATTAAGTGGTTAAGTCCGTGTAGGACAGGTACACGAATGACACACGTCGTGCTGACCCTCAGTCAGCCGCCAGCTGCTTGAAGGAATGAATGAACTTATGTGCGGGCATGTAGCGTCTAACACGTGACGAGTTGAGTCAGCTCCGCCTTGTTGTTTACAGCAGGATTAAACTACCCTGAGATAGGGTAAAGTAACTATTGATACGTTTCGTTTACGCTTGTGGATATACACATCCCCTAGATGGTCGGGGAATCGGATGCCTTCCTGGATCCGAAGAACAAGGATTTAGAAACCTCGAAACTCTCACCGAAACTTGGAAACAGGGATGACAAGTGAATGAGGTGAGAAAGACGAACAGGTAACTCGGGAGATGTGCATCCGCTTATAAGTCGCACAATGGTTCTTGAACAGTGATCTTCAACCATAGAAGGCCGTGCCGTGGCTCAGTGGTTAGACCGCTTGGCTCTCACCAAGGCGGCCCGGGTTCGATCCCAGGCGACTGGAAAGTGAGATTTGTGGTGGACAACACGGCACTGGGGCGGGTTTCTATGGAATCTCCGGTTTCCCCCGCCATCTCATTCCACCGGTGCTCCATATTCATCTCATGTATCATCAGTGTCATCGCCTGCGGTGCCGTATGTAGTAAAAGCGGGCGTTAAACACTACACATTTCATTTCAACCATAGAAGAATCACCGAGCCCAGGTCTAACTCTTTTTCTGTTCTGTCTCCTTCCCACTCCTGTCAGCGAAGCTATCGCTCTTGTCAGTTGCAATATGTCGTGTGAATCTTCTACCCTCTCCCCCGAGTACAGTGCACTGCAAAGTATTCTTTTGCTGCCATACGATGGAGTGGGATGGCTCAGACGCTTTCGCCTGTGGCCCTCATTAGGAAGGCCCGGGTTTGATTCTCGTGGCCGACCTACGTGACCCATGGGTTTTTCGGGGAGTTTCCCTCGTCGCTAGGCGTATGCTGGGTAGGTTAATTACATCTCCCAATTTCCTGTTCATCAATTTCATCTCTCATTGCATACCATCTCTCATCTGGTGGTCTCTTTCAGGATAGAAGTGTCGGCGGGAGTTTCGTCGGTGCATGGCGGGATGATATGTTCTGAGGTAAACTATTTTCTCCTCCAGTAGGTCTCTATCCGGTCTCTGAACCTCTGCTGAGAATATTTCGGGACCACCAGCCAGAGACCTTTGGGGCTCGGATCTCCTGCCAGTCTCGGCTGCTGGGCTCATTGCCGTCCCAATGTAAGGGAGCGTGTTCGTTGTCCTGGCCTGTCGGGAGAAGTCTCTATCCAAGTAATTTGTAGGATACTGTCCTCTGTACTCCCCATAGGGGGGATCCATCCCCTTCAGCTGCTGTGGTGCGGGCGCTGCGGTCCCTTAGCACTCGTGGTGCCTCTGACGTTACTAGAGGAACCTCGGACCGAACTGCCGAGCCCCTCCCGTAGTGGAGTTGTTCGGACTGGGTTGGACTCGAGAAGACAGTGGTTCCCGATACCCGTGGGAGATCAGGACGGGGTTGAGGGAGGCCATATATTCCCGCGTACTAGCCTGCATAGCTCGTAGGTGTACTAGATCACTAGGTGCCCCAACCGAGGTTGTTCGGTAGAGTTCCCCTTTGGGGTTGGCGTGCGTAAGTGGCGTATCCACTTCCATCCGTTATATGTTTTCGGACCAGATGGGGTCTTGTTAGTCTCTAGGTTTTGCCCTTCGCAAAGTCCCACGGAGGCGCCGGGCGCCCTTTGGTGACGGCTCGGTAACACCCTGGTTTGAGAGGGAGGTCAGTGACAGCTGTCCAACGTAGATCCCTATTGTTTATGTCCTCTGTGCTGTCATGGCTCCTTGGATCAGCTGCCCCCCCATCTCTTTCGCCCCATACTTCCTCCCGGAGGTGGCCCCAGTTTGGGGCATAGGAACAATGGGAATATCATGGTGCCATAAGTACCGAATCCCCTTCGTAATGAAATCAAAGCTAATCCTACGCAGTCGTACGTATATATGAGTATTTGTGATATCTCCTATGACAGGCCACGCCGTGGCTCAGTGGTTAGACCGCTTGGCTCTCAGCAAGGCGGCCCGGGTTCGATCCCAGGCGACCGCAAAGTGAGATTTGTGGTGGACAACACGGCGTTGGGACGGGTTTTCTCCGCACTTCCGGTTTGCCCCGCCATCTCATTCCACCGGTGCTCCATCTTCATCTCATGCATCATGCATCACCGCCTGCGGTGTCGTATGTAGTAAAAGCGGGCGTTAAACACTACACATTTCATTTCATTTCTCCTATGACTTCAAAGTTAAAGGAAATGACTATTCATAGCTAAACTTAGGTGATTGCTAATGGTTATGAATACCTTAATAAATATCGATACATCGGCTCCACAATCGATTAAATTCTTTCATTGACATAATCGATATTTGCAGCAGTTAACTTCGATACGTGCAGCAAAGTTTGCCACTATATCCCTGATTCTCCCTAATGCAGGGTTGAGTACACTTTGCAGTATCACATCGATTTCCGAATCTGAAGTGGCCCTTTAGGGTTATATCTTCTTCTGGAATTGTGGTGCCTTGTACTGCGGTGTCTAGGACTGCGGTTCCGAGACCGGGAAGTACGTGAAGTAGATAGCGCTGCTATGTGCTGCTCCAAGGATGACATTTTATTCCTAACGTCAGATAGGAATTCCTAATCTCAGAAAGTGAGATTTGTGGTAGTCAACACTGTGCTGGAGATCTTCGGTTTCCCCCACCATCTCATGCTACAGGTGCTCCATCTTCATCTCATGTATCATCAGTGCCAGCTCCTGCGGTGCCGCATGTGGTAAAAGCCGGCGTTAAACACTACGCTTTGCATTTTATCTTAACTCGTAAACGGTATTGTGGGGTCAGGAGTATCCCTGTTAGAACTGTTTTGTTATGTGAAGTCTATTTTCTCCGCAGTGTGGCGCTGCTGCTCCCAGTACCTTTCAGGCAGTAAGCTCTGAGTTGCTGAGCGTTGACCTTGTGGTGAAAAGAGTGCGTACACATCATTAGCAGTTGTTTTTCTCCTTAGCGGGGTCAGGGTGACCCTACCGTACTGATAACGTAAGTATATCATATCGTACTGCGGTATATTTCAGGAGAAAATGTCAACAGCTTACGTAAACAAAATGTATTATATTGTATGGTATGTTGTTACAGAGAGAGCGTCAACTTAACAGAAGCCAATGAAATTTTATGACCTACATTTTGAGGAATTGGTGTTATACATTGCAAACGAGTTAGGGAGTGACTTCAGTGATTGTGATGATGTGATTCAGAGTTAGATGCAGAAGAAGTGGTAGTTGAGTACTGAGATAACTTAGTACCATGGCTCAAAGGAGGAACAGATGTACTTGATGGAAAAGGCATTGTTTACACGACCAACAGACGCTGTAGAAGGTGGCCTCTTGTTATTTTCTACTCAATGCTGAACATTTCCATGCTGAATGCATTTGTAATACATTCATCATTAATGGAAAACCATAAAAAATGACGCTATGAGTTCACATTATTATTATTTTTAGTAATAGTTAACGATTTACCTTCTTTCTTAAAGTCCCATACTGTACTGTATGCTGATGATACCACGTTTTTGAATACCAGTACCGATTATCAAAGCCTTAACTTGCTAACAGAAGATACTCTAAGGCATGCAAATACTTGGTTTAGAGCCAATGGTTTCCTGCTAAATGAGAACAAAACTGAACAACTTACATTTAGTTTGCGTGAGACTTCTTATGAAAATTGTTCAAGGAATGTAAAATTTTTAGGTGTGGTTGTGGACAATAGGCTGACATGGCAACCCCATATCAACTATATTACAGCGAAGCTGTCCAGAGTTATATATTTAATCAGAAATTTGAAAAGTCATGTACCTGATTCATATTTAAGAACAGCCTATTTTGCATTCTTCCACAGTATAATCTCATATGGCATTTTACTCTGGGGAAGCAGCAGTCATATTTCTACTATCCTAATATTACAAAAAAAAAAAAAAAAAAAAAATAATTCGTACCATCTCAAATTCAGATAAATATGCACATTGCAAACCTCTATTTATAAAATTAAGAATTACGACTGTGATAAATGTATATATTTATAATACTCTCATCTATGTAAAAAGTAACTTAACTGACAAGCTATTCAGGCGGGATATTCATAATTATAATACTAGGTTTAATTATAAACTCAATATACCATATCATATATTAACTAAAACCTCTAACAGCTTTGAAGTATTGGGCATTAAACTATATAATCAATTACCTTTAGAATTAACTGAATTATCAGGTAATACAATTAAATGCAAATTATATGAATGGTTAGTTTCCAAACCTTATTATTCAATACAGGAATACTTTAACAGGTGTAGTTAAACATTGGCTTATGTCATGAAGTATTCTTATTTCCTCATTTTATTTTAAGTCTCTATATTTGTATATCTAATGTAAGTATTTTATTGATTTTTTATCTTCACTGTATTATAACTTTATTAATTTGTACTCTATTTTTGACTTTGTCTATTGCGGTAATAAGCTTAATGACAATAAATCACCAAGTCTCTGTCATGGAAGCTAGTTGAACCACTTCTACAGAGAAGCCTCCACACCTCCCTCAAGGTTTAAGAAATAACATTGTGAGGATGCTCAAATGCGAAATCCCCAAGCAATTAGGAGTCATAACAAAACGGACTAGATGTGCAAAGTATCCTAGAACAAAAGAAAAGGAAAACAAAAGCATGTTGTGTAACTTGCAGTACACCAATATGTAGGGAATGTATAAGAAGTATTTGTGAGGATTGCTTGTACACACCTACTGTGGTTTTGTCCAGTTTCTATATCCATTTCATTTTAGACACTTTTATTAGTTACTATTCATCTTTAATTTTGTACTTCAAACCTTTTTATCCAGAGTAAAGCATGTAATTTGATTAAAAGTAGCTGGTTCTTAAACTATCATTATTCGACTCAAGAATATTACATATATGTTAAGAAAGATCTTGTAGACATGCATGCAGAGGCTTACAATGTAGTTTATGCCTAATTAATCTCTAAATATAACTGAATATTCATTTATGTTTACTTTATTACGATTTATCTTCCCTCATCCTCCATGATTGTCAAAAATGAGATGGGGTACCCCTGACCCCACTATACCATTTGTGCTACAAATACTACACTATACCAGTTACGAGTTAATAAACTGAAAGAAAATTGTCATATTTATATTATAATAACAACATAGACTCGCGTCCACTAGCATCTGTGTGGAAAAACTTGAAAGTTATGTTAAATACCCAACTTGGCATTTCACTTCAGGCTCTTCGGGTTAAAGAACACAATATATGTGATACTCTCTTATAGACTTAACCATATCAATTTTTACTACGAGAGTATTTGTTCCAGAAGACTTTCAAGCTTATTCCCATGTGACAGGGTTAGAACCTACATATTATGATGGTCCTTTCCCTGTGACAACAATGCGTGAAAAATACTTCAACATCAAGTGCAAGAGTAAACACATAAATGTGTCAGTGGAGATACTTAAGTCGGCATACCTCGAACAAGAACAAGATGAGTCAACAAACGAACTCCCATCCTTTATAAGGAAGCTCTGAACCTCGGCATTCCAGAGAAACCAAATATCAGACAGCGAGAACTATACTGTAGTTTCCAGTACAACTTTTAGAGAATGTTAGTTACTCCTTCAGTTAATTAATGGACCATATCAGATACTCATCACATGCATGCTCAGTGATCACAGTATTTTAATCACTAATTATTTTTCTTGTTCATTTAATAAAAATTGTTGGAGCAGTTTCTGAGATAATCTTGTCTCACCTCGAAAGATGCCAAATTTAATTACTAAATTTGTATTTTTGCCTATAGAATTCAGGTCCGAATTAAGTTCCGGTAAAATTTTAGCACCAAACTTTTCGGCGGATTAGTATACGTCTCAAATTACTGTAGGGGATACAAAAGAAAGTAATAAAAAATAGTGGGTGGAGATAGTCTCGTAAATGTAACACGTTTAAATTACTATTAATTTAGTAATAAAGTGTATGAAATATATACAAAATTAAATAATCAAATACATAATTAATTAATAATTAAACAAACAAACAACTAAGCAAACAAACAAACAACTAAGCAAACAAAAAACAACTAAGCAAATACAAACAAACAACTAAGCAAACAAACATCTAAACAAATAAGCAAACAAAAAACAAACAAATAAGCAAACCAACAAACAAGCAAACAAACAAAAAATAATAAAAAATAAAAAATGAGCAAACAAACAAATAAGCAAACAAACAAATGAGCAAACAAACAAACAAACAAATAAGCAAACAAGAAAACAAATGAGCAAAACAACAAACAAATAAGCAAACAAACAAATAAGCAAACAAGCAAATGAGCAAACAAACGAACACATATGCAAACAAACAACTATGCAAACAAACAAATAATCAAACAAACAAATAAGCAAACAAACAAACAAACAAACAAACAAACAAACAAATAAGCAAACAAACAAATAAGCAAACAAACAAACAAATATGCAAACAAACAAATAAGCAAACAAACAAATAATCAAACAAATAAAAAACAAACAAATAAAAAACAAACAACTAAGTAAACAAACAAACATACAGATAAGCAAACAAACAAACAGATAGCAAACAAACAGACAAGCAAACAAACAGGTGGGCAAAGTTGGAGGTCTTCTCTTATCCTGAAGGACGAATGTCTGCTAACCCTAAGCTCTATGGACGCTGAACTCATTTGAGCATCATCTCACCCATTTCATTAATTGCCATATGACAAAGTTGGAGGTCTTCTCTTATACTGAAGGATGAATGTCTGCTAACTCTAAGCTCTATGGACCCTAAACTCATTTGAGCATCATCTCACTCATTTCATTAATCTTCCAATATGACTTAACTTTGGAGGACGTTATTGGAAACAGTGGATGTAATGTTAGCAGCTCGGTCGAGTCTTGTTCTGCAGCATGTGCCCACAGTGTGTTTTCTGATCAGTTATTCCTGACAGCAACTGCGGGTCTGTTAACGTTTCAACACATCTTTAGGCACTGTTGGCTTCCTAATGACCCTTAAAACCCTGCAAAAGAAGCTCTCAGTATTCTAAAAATAGGGTTATTTTGACTTTCCCAACTCGTCACTTACAAACAACAGCTATTTCTTAACAGACTACACCGTGCCGGAGTAACAAGTGAAAACTATTTGTGTGTTGTCAGAATTTGAACTTATTTGAACTGTACATCCGATAGTTACTAGCAACACATATCAAAATTATCGAAGATCCTTTTTCTTCTGCTTATTAATACAGGTAAGCGTTTCCAGAAATGGATAGGTAGAATAAGAATAAAAATTCAATGCTACAGCCGGCAATTCTCTAAAAGACCACATGCCTAAGATATTTTAATGAACATGAACAGCCTCTGGACGACTATAGTATGAATGGTAAATCTTAAAATGTACATCACATGATTTACTTAATATACTTAACATTTTCTGAGATTTTGTTGTTATTGGTTTAAGTTTTTTCATTACTTATACTATTCTAAAATGGAAGGTTGTTCTTCTCCTCTTGGGCCATGCAAAGCGAACGGAATGTAAAGCAGTCATATAGCCACCACTGTAAAGGCATTTTAAAGTCTGCTCTATCGCACTGTTCCCATTTTATGTACAGGAAAGGGGTAACAAAGCAATTTCAACAAATGTTTAGCTCCACTAAACTTAGGTAGAGGAAAAAGCTGTCCCAAAAATACTTTGTACAGCTGTAGATTGAATTGGATTAGATCGGATACGGCACGGAGAGCATATGGCACTGCGACCACTGTTGATCTATTGTACCTATGTCCCCATTGGGGCATCTACGGGAGCAAGGATGAGGCCAGAGGAGACAGAGCTGCTCTCCCAAGGAGCAACGAAAGTGCAGAGGACAGGGGCTAGAGGAGATAGAGCTGCCCTCCAAAGGAGCTAAGACAGTGCAGAGGGTACTGTCTAGAGGAGATAGAGCCGCCCTCCCAAGGAGGTACAACAGTTCAGAGGGCAGGGGCTAGAGCAGACAGAGCTGCTCTCACAAGAAGCTATGACAGTGCAGAGGGCAGGGGCTAGAGGATACAGAGCTGCCCTCCAAAGGAGCTAAGAAAGTGCAGATGGCAGGGGTTAGAGGAGACAGAGCTGCTCTCCCAAGGAGCTACGATAGTGCAGAGGGTAGGGGCTAGAGGAGACAGAGCTGGCCTCCCAAGGAGCTACGACAGTGCAGATGGCAGGGGCTGGAGGAGACAAAGCTGCCCTTCCAAGGAGGTACGACAGTGCAGAGGGCAGGGGCTAGATGAGACAGAGCTGCCCTCCCAAGGAGCTACGGAAGTGCAGAGGGTAGGAGATAGAGGAGATAGAGCTGCCCTCCAAAGGAGCTAAGACAGTGCAGATTGCAGGGGCTAGAGGAGACAGAGCTGCCCAACCAAGGAGCTAAGATTGTGCAGAGGGCAGGGGCTAGAGGAGACAGAGCTGCCCAACCAAGGAGCTACGACAATGCAGAGGGTAGGGACTAGAGGAGACAGAGCTACCCAACCAAGGAGCTAAGACAGTGCAGAGGGTAGGGACTAGAGGAGACAGAGCTGCCCTCCCAAGGAGCTACGACAATGCAGAGGGTAGGGACTAGAGGAGACAGAGCTGCCCTGCCAAGGAGCTAAGACAATGCAGAGGGCAGGGGCTAGAGGAGACAGAGCTGCCCTCCCAAGGAGCTAAGACAGTACAGAGGGCGGGGGCTAGAGGAGACAGAGCTGCCCTCCCAAGGAGCTACGACAGTGCAGAGGGTAGGGACTAGAGGAGACAGAGCTGCCCACCCAAGGAGCTAAGACAGTGCAGAGGGTAGGTACTAGAGGAGACAGAGCTGCCCTAGCAAGGAGCCACGACAGTGCAGAGGGCGGGGGCTAGAGGAGACAGAGCTGCCCTCCCAAGGAGTTACGACAGTGCTGATGGTAGGAGCTAGAGGAGACAGAGCTGCCCTCCCAAGGAGCAACAAAAGTGCAGAGGGCAGGGGATAGATGAGACAGAGCTGTCCTAGCACGGAGCTACGACAGTGCAGAGGGCAGGGGCTAGAGGAGACAGAGCTGCCCTGCCAAGGAGTTACGACAGTGCTGATGGTAGGGGCTAGAGGAGACAGAGCTGCCCTCCCAAGGAGATACGACGGTGCAGAGGGTAGGGACTAGATGACATAGGTGCCCTGCCAAGGAGACACGACAGTGCAGAGGGTAGGGGCTAGAGGAGAAAGAGCTGCCCTCCCAAGGAGCCACGACATTGCAGAGGGCAGGGGCTAGAGGAGAAAGAGCTGCCCTCCCAAGGAGCCACGACATTGCAGAGGACAGGGGCTAGAGGAGACTGAGCTACCCTCCCAAGGAGCTACAACAGTGCAGAGGGTAGGCCCTAGAGGAGAGAGAGCTGCCCTCCCAAAGAGCTACGACAGTGCAGAGGGTAGGGGCTAGAGGAGAGAGAGCTGCCCTCCCAAAGAGCTACGACAGTGCAGAGGGTAGGGGCTAGAGGAGATAGAGCCACTCCATCAAGACTTTACGGCAGTTCCGAGGGCAGGGTCTTTGGGACACAGAGCTGCCCTCCCAAGAAGTACGACAGTGCAGAGGGCAGGGAATCTACATTTTTACCAGTTGGAATCTCCACGGCAGGCCCGAACAATCGGCATCCCACCCTACTGTGGTCCGGAAAGGTCCACACCGGGCTGGTTTCGAAGACCGAAGGCCGTACTACCGGAAGAAGAAGTTTTACCCAGGCTATATTCATCCTGCCATGCAACGCCGGGACGTCTGCCTGCACATCTATCCTGAAAGATAAGTGATGATATGAAATGGTAATGGAGATAAAATGGAGGGACAGAAAACTTGGAGGATATAATTAACCTACCCAGCACACACGGGGCGACCTGGAAACCGCCATGGGTTAGGTAAGGTCAGCCACGGGAGTCGAATCCAAACCTCCCAAATATAGGCCACAGACGAAACTGTACAAGATTGAGTAAAGAATCTCATATTAATGTCGTCTCCCGAAAATTGGCTCTATCGTCGTTATTAAAACAATACTCTGCCAGCCCAGACTTCTCAGGTTGTATTAAATGAACGCTCTTGGACACCGGCCTTAAAAATTGAAATCAGTCGGCTGAAGAAGTACAGATTTGTACAGCTTGATTATCTGTTTAAGTAGTTACCTTTCTTTGTCCTAATTAATTTTATACGTTCACGCCATCTCCTCAACTGGCATTTAATTTACTGAAACAGTCTTTTGTTCAGTAATGCTAATATTGGTAGTGTTTTGTCTTTGTTGAGATTAATATCTAACAGTTGTTTTGATTTATATTTAAAAAGGGTTTATAATTTATAAAAGAAACACAAACAAAATTGTGTAAAAATATATGTAATTTTGTAATTGGCCGTAGTAATAATTGTATTACGTAATGATATGTCGTAGTAATAAATCGACCAATCATATACAAGTAATATATGTGTGGCGATAATAACGAAGGATTAAATAATCTTTTAGAAACCGAAATAAAATTTACCTTTCTTTCTGGAACGTCGAAGAGATCGGACGCTTTTTAAATTGCTCAGAAATGTTTAAGTGTCAGTTAAATTTGAAGTATTAGATTGATTCCGATCACAGTATAGAGTTTAGTGATAAGAATTGTAATGGCTTTGAAACAAATAAACAAAAGATTGATTTCTTATAGAAATTCAAATTAAAAATCTTAATGATTTCTTCACTTGTTACCATCCTTGTAACTTAGAGTTTTCATTGCTCGTAAGTAAGAATATAACAAAAGAATATTAAAAGATAGCCGAGGCATAATTAAGGATTTTCCTGATAAATTCGGGGAACATCACCTTCATCAAGTCATAATATTTTGGACGAGACTTTGGACCAACGACGAGAAACGAGATACCAGCACGAATCTTGCTATATATGTTGCCGAAACTTTGCGCCATCGAAACCCACAACAACGGAGGAATCCTGCTACATATCTATTTAGTGGTTATAACATTTCTTAAAATATCCTGATGATGGGAGAGATGTATACTCCCGAAACGTCGATTTCTAATCGTCTTTTCAACTGGCTTGCTGCCCGAAAAGTGATTGAAGCATTCATTATTAGAAACATGTCCCTATGTGGGCATATATCTGTGTGTTGAATAGTGCAACTAAAAACAGAAAGTCAGTTAAATTCAAAATTTGGTAATTAAGTTCAAGGAGACAACACACAATTGAAGACATGCCCGGAAAAACGGGCTAAACCTCAAAATAAAAAGAAATTGCTATAAGTGCTGCCCTCTGTTGCTGCAACAGAGAGAGCTATATTTTCTTGTGTTAGTCTATCCTCTTGCAATCATATAACGCTAAATAGAGAGAGGTGAAGTTCTTGCGTTTCGTGATATACTTTTCGTATAATGTCAAAAACGGGTTAACCTGTTCAGCTCTGTGCATGTCATCTAGTAGCACTCATGGTAACTAACATATAAACAGGATAACCAACAGAGCTACAAACGTTTTAAATGATTGTATCCTTTCAGTTTAACTATCATTATATTTTATGAAACCAGCATAGTTTTAGTTATAAGAATAAAGCGATACATGGAAAATAGACAAGTATTTAGCCCACTTCATAAGTAATAACTACCACAAACCGTAGTGCTTCAATAGTGCGTTATGTTGGTAAACTCTACTGTGAATGTAAACAAACAATGGAAGAACTAGTACCAGGTCATACATTTTGGCCTTGTGATCGTGACTGCGGCGTTATAGAGAAAAAGAAGAGGCAAGCAGCTTACATTTATGTTCCAGATCAGTGGATGGAGCTAGTGAGAAAAACCATGGTAAAGAATCCTTTTCATGTTTTCAAAATGACAACTAACATGTTCATCTCTGCAAAGCCTCTTCTCGATAAAGTACAGAAAAGAACAGCTTCAGAATCTGGGCAAAATGTACTCTTGAGCAAGGTGGCATGCATGAAAGTATTTAAAGACCACCCCTTTAAGTTATATTTTAAATACACTTACGGTGGGTTTGAGGATTACGACACTTTGGACATTCAAAGGAAAATAATATCTGGCAAACCATCCCTTACTTATGTGCCATTTCCTCCAAAATACAATGGTCCAAGACCTATAAATCCTGAAAAATTAAAGTACTTACAGGATCTGATGAATTATATCCCACCAATTTATCATGGGTACTATAAAACTCTTAAATCTGAGACCACAGCTTCTGAGAATATTACTGATGAAGTATTTTTTGACCAGCCTGACTACAGCTAAAGAGCTTGTACCTAGTTTCCAAAATGATATACTTATTGAAAATTGAAATAATCCAAAGTGTACCATGTATAAATATGTCAAAAGACACACCTATTAGTTTCACCTAAAATTGTAAAATGTGTATAGAATAAAACTTGAGTAAAAGCTGACAAAGGTTTTCACTTTATTTTCATTATTTTAATTTTATTGTTATTACATCACTCATGCTTTGGGTTCTATTAAGGATAACCCTGATAATATATACTGTATTCTTGAGACTCATATTCTCAGAAATGAAATAAAATAATGTTAACAATTTCTTTCAGCTACATTCACAAAACACCTGTTTTCTCCATTTTTAAAAAGCGTGGGTTAACCCGTTTTTCCGGGCATGTCTTCAATTATTCCAAAACTATTCCCTGCCTCCTCCCAAAAAGAATCATTTACATGGAAAGTATGACGTAATGTTGTGACGTGGAATTAAATCAGCCAATCACAAAATTAAGATAGGAGTAACGATAGTTACGAAAAATCAATATCTTGATAGAAGTTTGGTAATGGTGAGTGTGATGGATAGTGGTGCAGGATCTAGAACTTTTATGTAATAGTTGGAACTGTTGAAATACAACAGAGTAAGAATATATCGATATGTTGGAAGTGACTGGGTAAGGAAGTTCAAGTAAAATGTAATCTAAACAATACAAGTAAATAGTTACAGAATTTGACTTCTCCGAAACTTTATTCCGAACCACGCCTTAAACCAAGATGCTCATGACTCTTATTTAATCAAACACAATCATCAAGAAACAACTCAAAATACAACGAATTAACACTGTTATATCTGGCTTATCGACGTGGGTCTTCGAAAAGTCAACGTGCATCCCATCTCAAACATAGAAATCCCGCACCAAATTGCGCCCGAACGTGTAGCTGATTAAGATGGAGAGAAATTAACTACGGATAAAGATTTCCAGTCTCAAGAGTTACCCACTTACGAAGCATTGCTTGTTATTAATTCAAGTTTATCAATACATAATACTTTCCTGGGATGAGAAGTCGTCAGTTTTTTTCTATCATGCAAAGAGAAATAAAATTTAAACCATTGCCCAGCAACCAGTCTTTAAACAGTTGACTGTCCTTTTAACTTACTAAACTTCAAGAATATCCTTTTAAATAGAAAACACAGTCATTTATAAGTATTTTTTAACAAAATATGTAGTAAACTGCGTAGTAACGTCATGTAAATGAAGCACCAGAACGCTTTTATACCCTTACTCTCCCCTTCTCATTAAAATCCCATCTGTTTTCACTGCAGAGTCTTCCAATTTCACATTTTATCCCCGAATGGTCCATGAGCAGATGGGCGGGAAGCAAGTTTATTAATATCATATTTTCTCGAGCGGGTTGCGGTCTAGCACTGAAACTGAGTAAAGTGTAGTTGTTGTTTTATCTACATGATCAGACCAAGGTCACTGAGGTTCCTTTGTTCTAGCCAAGCAGTTAGTTTCCTCTCACGACCGCCATGTTCAAACCGTGTTTATGTTGCAGCGAACATAACCTGCGCAGCCTTGTGGGCCAAGTGACGTACTAACGAGTTAATTCACCTCTGCGATTATTTATTTGTAGTAAGCTTATTAAAAATAAAAAGCATAAGGAATATGATTAAATGTTCAGCCCAGGCTGTTAACTTACGGCATCTGGGGTGACTTTGTGCCAGTTTTTTTTGCATATTTTATAAATCTCTTCTTCGAATTTAACGTTAGTAAAGAAGCACTGTGTATAAACTATCATCAGAAACATCAACATTGTACTACAATCAAGTTATTTCTTGATGTTAAGTGATACCCAAAAAAGCTGTTCAAACATGGCACAATGTCACTTCATGGAATGGGTGTATTTGTACCAATAAAAATAGAGCATAACATTTTCATGCCAAATTATTGTAATTTATTGTTGCAAAAACTTTTGAACTTCACTTCATTAGAATTTCAAAATTGTTACATTTTCCCCCAAAGTTTTTCATTTCAAGAATGTTATACAATTCATGCTTGGACACTTTTACAGGTGGCTCAATTTTCTTGACTACATGTTTATATTTTCGTCTTTCTGATCAATCCACATCCACAGTCGTCTACTTCTTTGCGTGACAATAATGCGCGATATCACCAACAGATGTTAAAATCTACGTTAACAAATGTAACGTAACAATTGTAACAGCGCTAACAGAGGTGTTAAATTTCTTGCATTTCACGAACCTGTTTTCTTAAAATGTTAACAAACACGTGTTAAAGCAAAGAGACCTGTCAATATTACAGCTATAGAAGGCTATGGATGAGGTGTATTATTTTCTGGACGTACTGCGATGCGCTTTTGTATTCATTTTGGTTTGTACGCAACTAATAATGGCGGATAAACAAAATCGTAAACAAAAGCCGTGAGACAAATTTCTCATTGATGCAGAAAGAATTGTTAATTGAATTGGTGACGAAGTGTAAGGATATCGTGGAAAATAGGAGGACGAATGCGGTGAATGCAAAAGAGAAAGATGCCACGTGGGAAAATATTGGAAAGAAATTTAATTCAAATCCATAAGTCATTATTAGAAACACGAAACACCTTTTCCAGTATTACGTGAATGTAAAACGAGGAGCGAAGGACGAGTGACGAGTGACTTGAACGTTACAAAACGGGAGGTGGATATTAAAATGAAATGTGTAGTGTTTAACGCCCGCTTTTACTACATACGGCACCGCAGGCGGTGACTCTGATGGTACATGAGATGAAGATGGAGCACCGGTGGAATGAGATGGCGGGGGAAATCGGAGGTCCCGGAGAAAACCCGCCCCAGCGCCGTGTTGTCCACCACAAATCGCACTTTGCGGTCGCCTGGGATCGAACCCGGGCCACCTTGGTGAGAGCCAAGCGGTCTAACCACTGAGCCACGGCGCGGCCAGGGAGGTGGACAGTGTATTATCCACATAATTTAGTGAATTATAAAATCACAAAATTATTAATATTTGAAGCAAAGGCGAGATCGGCATATTCCTTTCGATGCATGTTCTAACTCAGTATTACGTAAATTTAAAACGAAGTGCGAAGAAGAACAAGTGACGAGTGACTTGAACGTTTCAAGACGGGAGGTGGACAATGTATTATCCACATAATTCAGTAAATTATAAAATCGCAAAGTTATTAATACTTGAAACAAAGGCGAGATCGGCATATTCCTTTCGATGCATGTTCTAACTCAGTATTACGTAAATTTAAAACGAGGAGCGAAGAAGGACAAGTGACTTGAACGTTTCAAGACGGGAGGTGGACAGTGTATTATCCACATAATTCAGTGAATTATAAAATCGCAATGTTATTAATACTTGAAGCAAAGGCGAGATCGGCATATTCCTTTCGATGCTTGTTCTAACTCAGTATTACGTACATTTAAAACAAAATGCGCAGAAGAACAAGTGACGAGTGACTTGAGCGTTTCAAGACGGGAGGTGGACAATGTATTATCCACATAATTCAGTGAATTATAAAATCGTAAATTTATTAATACTTGAAGAAAAGGTGAGATCGGCATATTCCTTTCGATGCATGTTCTAACCTCTCTTGTACTTATGCAGTAACCTTCATAGAAACTTGTTTGGACAGTAACAGAAGTAGTTACATCAATGATAATATTTATTTGTTTAACTTGAGAACATTTTGTTATGATCTTGATTGTACAATACTTTCAACCACTTACTGTAAATTTCAACAGCTTCCTTTACAGTTACAAATGCTTTATTAAGTATTATCAAACACGTGAATTAGAATGCTCGTCTTACTGTATAAACCATTTAGTTTTGGTTAATTTATCTACAATTCTCTGATGATGTTTTCTGTTCTGATTATCATTTAATGCTTCCATCCTCAACCTCACTAACATTAACTTCCCTCTAAAAGGTATAAGTTGCATATGTCCAGCAGCTTATTTGCCATCATGGACTGCTATAACGGAATTTTGGAACACGTTAAGCACTCATAAGCAATAATTAAGCAATAGCTTCTTTATTGCGGTTTCATAAGCCAAAGAAATTCTTAATAGTAGCAAGGTACTGCAGAGTATGCCGGTATGTTTACAAACAGCTACAGCACGCGACACGGCGTGTGACCTATACCTGCGAACTCCGACAGGGTGAGGCACACGTCGCTCCTGTCACTGCCAGATCCATACTCATTCTGGAGCATTCATATGTGGCTTTATTGATGGAAAAACTATGTATATGTGTCACATATTGGCTGGGCAACTACTTCTATATGTTTTCGGTGTCGTCTTGAAACAGGCTGTACAGTATGATCTATGGCTTTTTGACCTTTCCTTTTGTATTCTAACCATTGCCTCAGCAGATATTTTTTTCATCTAAATTTAAAATTCTAAACCAAAACTTAAGTGCTGTCTACAGGATCATACCTTTCTTTCCTACTCTACCCAAATTTGCTTGTTTTTGCACTTGGTAACCCTAAAATTTCTCTATTGAATACCCTGTGTACTGCATAGAGCCTCCAGACGAAATTATACAACTGTGTCTTTTCCATGTGAAAAGTTTCGGAAATTACAGCTTCCTTAGTGTTTTTCAGACATTTACACAGAGTTAATTGAAATTCTTAGTAAAGAGGAAAAGTAAACAAAATAAAATAACTAAAACACTATACAATTTGTATGATTCATAGAAACACAAGTTATAATTAGAGCCCAAATTACAATTATAATCAAATGGTGACATAAGCAACCACATAGCACGAAAAATTAAGTTAATATGCACCATAAATAAGCAGATAAAATGAACATTTAATCAATAAAATATCTTCTCGTAGAATCCTTACCTTAATTAAGCTTGTTGAAGTTCACGAGGAGGTTTAACTTGAGATTTTCTTGTGCGAAGCTCCTTCATTTGTCAGTGAAAAAGATCTCTGGGCTTGCTTGACGTTACTGGAACAAATGAAAAGCACAAAAGCTTTTGAGTGAAATCATCTTCGATATACGATTCTGTACCAGAAAGCTGTTTAGGAATTTTACACAATGCTTCGTAACCAGGGTTTTTCATTAATGCCTTACTGTGTGTCTTAAATGCAGTTTTAGCAATACCGTGAGTCTCTGAAGACAATTTTAGTGACATTTCATATATCAAAGCAAGTGAATGATCCAAGGTACGAGGGCTGTTGAATAAAGAATTATCACATTTTTTTGACAACGCAAATTTACTCATCCTCATAATTTTTGATAGTCCTTCTCAAAATAGTCTCCCCTGAATGCGATTCACTTGTCCCAGCGTTTCTGCCAGTCTTCAAAGACATGCTGGAAACCATTTTTGAGAGATCCTTCAAAATCGCCTCCGCAGCCTTCACCACTGCTTCTGATGATGGATAATGCCTCCCACGAAGGCGTTTCTTTAAGTTAGGGAATAGAAAAAAGTCACATGGGGCTAAATCCGGACTATAGGGAGGGTGAGGGATGCACTTCACGTTAAATTTTGCAAGATATTGACAATATGTGGCCGCGCATTATCGTGGTGCAGCATCCAGCCTGCTTAATGAAAATGTGGTCTATTGCGCCTAATAAGACTTGCAATGATTTCAGGACATCCTATAGTATTGTCCAGTTACTGATGTGTGTGCAGATACAACATGCTGATAAACCATTCCATGAACAGTGTGACTTTGTGGGTTCGTGAAATTAAAAGTCCAATTGCACAGACTCAAAATGTTCTTTATTTCCACCGAATTACACTTGGAACACTTGTCGATTACACAGAATTACGTAGTGCACACAATTACAATTCACCAGTTCGTCCGTGACAGTTCCTCTCTGCACTCTCATTTACGTAAACTCCTCCGATGCACGTACAGAGTCTTCCAGTCCGTTCGCTCACCCGGCGCTCCCCACGGCTGCTCGACAAGAACTGAACGCTCGCTCGCTCGCTCGCAGATACTGGTAGGCTTGTGTTAGCCTGAAGATTGTTGCTGTGTGCCCACCCAGGATAGGGTTTAACCACAGATAGGATTTTCTTTTCGGGATGGGTTAGGATGACTGTTTTTATTTGAGGATGGTGGAATGCATATGAGGTAGTCTATTGACTCCTCTAAAAGGATAGAATGCTATCACTAGCACCCTGGCGTAGAAAAGAATTATTTTATTTATTTTAGTTTGAAATGAATTTTGAATTTATTTTTGTTAACTTTGAGACCAACAACTCTTGGTAGATTATGGGAGCTCAGCTTTTGCTGCTGCTGGAAATGCTCCGTGGTTACCTCGGATGCCCGCAAGCCATGCGGGGGACCCGGAATAGTCGGCGACGACGTCTTGTGGGATCATAATCACCAAGAGACCGAACCAGGGCACTTCTGTGCAAGGGTAACTGTGCGTATAATTTGGTAGCCCGGCGTCTAATTTCATCTTCCACGTATGGAAGACCCGAGGCTTCATGGAGGAACCTTACTGGGAAGAATCGGCCTACTGAATAGATGGACCTAAGTCCTCTATTCTGAGCGCGTTGAAGATATGCCAGCCAGGAATCTGCGGCCATGCCCCAGACCTCAAAGGCATATAGCATCAGCGGGACTATAAGAGCTCGAAAAAGGTATAGCTTTACGCGGACTGGCATCGATCGAGAACCCAGCATAGGATACAGGGAAGCAATAGCTCCCTGAACCCTCGCCGATAGTTCCCTGATGTGTCGACGGAAAGTCAGACCCTTGTCTAGCTCTATTCCCAGGTATTTGATAGAAGGTACCCATTCTATTCTTCGGCCTCTAAAATGGAAATCCGGGCAGTCTGCGGGGATGTGGCGCTTGGTGAATAGGATAGCGTGGCTTTTGTCCGGGTTAACGGACATCCGCCAACGCCTGCACCACTCTTGTGTGAGACGGAGGTGTCTCTGTATTGGGTTGAAGGCTCTGCGAATATGTCTGTCTTTGCAGAAGAGCAGCACGTCGTCAGCATATTGTGCCATTTCGACGCGCGGCTCGGTTGGGAAGTCTGCCATGTATACACTAAATAGTGTGGGAGATAATACAGAGCCTTCTGGGACTCCGCCTCTCACGGGTCTGAGAGTAGATGTTTTCCCCGCAACTGTGACTTTAAAAGTGCGATGTTTTAGAAAGCTGTGTAAGATGTTGATTAATTGGTTTGGTAGGCCCAGGTGGATAAGCTTGTGAAGGAGTCCAGTGTGCCAGGTTGTAGAGAAAGCCTTCTCGACGTCCAAAGACACTGCTGCCGTGAACGCCTGTTCCTGGAAACCCAGGGCAGCCGTCTCCACGACTCGCAGCAGCTGTTGGACTGTCGAGTGCCCCTGAACTCTCGGTAGCATCGTCCCTCTATTTATAGGTGGCTAAATGTTTCTAGAGAATTCTTTACCATGGAGGGGAAAATATTCCGGAGATTTCACGTTCTTTCAGGAGGCAGGAGGAGGGGGAAACGAAGATTCAGCCATCCCCATGGTTTCCCCTCCATTCTGTCACGCCTCCGCAGGGGGCAACTGACCGGCGAGGGTGCGGTACCGATGAAACACGCCCCCCTCCACCGGACATCCGCTCGCGTAGCCGACCGCAAGTTTTCCGATTGGGTAAGAATATCAAAGAATAAGATGACCATATCTTTTTCAGCAGAAGCAACCTTTTTGCTTTTCTGGGGGTTGGTGATGAAGCAGATTTCCACACTGAGCTTTGCTGTTTGCTCTCAGGATCAAAATGATATAGCCAAGTTATATCAGCAGTGATTACGTTTGAAAGAAACTCCGGATCTTCCTCTAACATCAACTTTAACTACATGCAGACCTCCATGAGAATGTCCTTTTGTTCGGGAAACAACAGTCTTGGAACCCTTCACGAGAAAAACACGTCTCATGTGTAATGTTACAGTCACCAACGTGTGGGCGGCTACCAATGAAATGTTCAGTATTTCAGAAAATGATCTTAAGTTAATTCGTCGATCCTCTCTCACAATGGCAGCAGCACTGTTGATGTTTTCTTCCGTAAGAGCAGTAACTGGAGCACCGGGTCTAACTTCCTTTGAAATTGATTGTCTCCCCTCGTTAAACATATTTAATCACCTTCGAGCTGAGCTGTACGGAAAAACAGACTCTCCATAGGCCTCCTGTAACATTGTATAGGCCTCAACTGAAGATTTTTTGAGACGAACGCAGAATTTCAAAGCCGCATATTGTTCCTGGCGTGTTACCTCCATTGCAGCGGTAGGCGATACTGAACATGTCTGAACTTGCCGGGTTCTCACAGGCGGGAACCAGGAGTACAAACAATGAAACTACTACGGCGTGTTTGTTTCACATTGTGGTAACAGAATGTAATAATTCTGAATTTGTGTGCAAAAATTTATGACCGTAAGAAAATTATGATCATTCTTTACTGGACAGCCCTTGCATTATTTCGACTTTCCAACTGTGTTGTATTAGCAGGTATTTTGGAGAAATAGTTATAGATGTGCTCCACCTTATCTTGGATGCCATTATTAGCAAAACATTCCTGTGCATTGGCAACGCCTCTTCAGCATCTAAGGAGTGTAAGTCTGCTTTTATTTCATTGAAATGTTCTGCATAGTATGCCACAAGCTATAACCAAGAACCCCTCAGGTTAAAACTGGCTGGTGAGTTAAAGACAAATTTCAAGAACTTCATGAACTTTTTGAAGTCTAATAATTGGAGTTCTACCGACCCTTTCATTGAGCCAGAGAAATTATTTATGAAAAAGAATTGTTTGCCACTGTAGTTTACTCAAAGGATATAATTTTAGAAGTGCCTTCTATAAGAAATCTAGATATAATTGAACGTAGACCAGTTTATTTTGCTGAGAGGGAATCATAACTATTGGTTTTGAACATGAAAGAGGAGGTTTTGCTTTAAGTTTGTAAAAAAATTACTTATGAACAGAATATAATGCCAATCGGTGTCTGTTTTCTGTAAATCTTTGAAAAAGATTGTGGGAAACGTTCAAAATAAAAGAAGGTTTGATCTTGAAAACACATAATAGCACATAGTAAAATTAATAAGTGAATGTAAGGAAAAGCTGAGCATCAACACCATGGAAAACCAGCCGTACGCCTCTGAACTGGCACTTCGTGATTTCTGTTCCCGAAAATTAACTTCACTTTTCATCACCAGATAAAGCAGTGTAATATAAAAATTCAGATTCTTTTTTATTTGTATTTGTATTTATTTATTTCTTCCTTTGGAACATAATACATATGTTATAGGACACGTCAGTTCAATATACAAAAATAAATATAAAAGTTACATAAGACTAAAAACTGTAACAGATACAAGATCCAACAAAGGTCTAAAGTAGAAAAAGCAAATAAATATTGTCAATAGATTGTTGGTTATAATTTCTGACTGTCAATTTTTCATCATTAATACTACTTGTACATAGTCAATTCTACAACATTAGAATCTAATTTACAGAGTCAATTACAGCATTAGAAACTGATTCTAAACATTATCCCTTAATCAGCTTAATGAATTTATAACTTTCAAGTATAATTAAAGCAGCAATGTCATAATTCATTTAAGTTATATAAACATTTATTTATGAGGAAAGCCTTTAACTTCCATTTAAACTGTTGTTTTGAGATGCTAGCTATCAGATGGCAGTTTATTGTAAAGCTTAATTCCTAGTATATGTACATCCTTTTGAGAGACAGTTGTAATTACACTATCTCTATAGTAATTCATATTGGTTCTGGCGTTATGTTCATGTACCTGATTGTTTTTAAGTGGATTACACTGTCCACAATAAACATTATAGCTGTATAAGCATACAGAGTAGATGGTGATTATTTTTTATTTATAAAGGTATCCCTGCAAGATTCTCTTGCTTTTAGATTATACATGATCCTAACACACTTTTTTGGTAAATAAGCAGTTTATCCATGTGTGTTTTGGCTGCTGAACCCCATATTTCTATTCCATAGATTACATATGGATAGATACATCCATAGTATATAAATTTTAGGATATTTATATTGTTGTACTT
Source organism: Mantis religiosa (assembly GCA_030765055.1). Lineage (NCBI taxonomy): Eukaryota > Metazoa > Arthropoda > Insecta > Mantodea > Mantidae > Mantis > Mantis religiosa. The sequence continues at coordinate 141,564,895 of CM060956.1, read as the reverse complement.
GCTAAAATATCTTAAGAGATATAATGATTTACTAATTTTACCGCATATATTTTCAATATGATCATCCCAAGTTAGTCGATTATTTAACACAATATCTGAAGTTCCTCGAGAAGATAGGAAATGCTGATTTCATGCAATTCAAAGTATAGTGCTGTTATAGATGAATATTTAGAAGAAAAATCACTTAAACATTTTAAATATACTCCTTGTATGATTTTTAAAAGATGCTTATTTGCGCCCTGGTAGCACATATTAATTCTCTGGTTCACATTTCACGAAGAACAAAACTGTTAGTTAATATTTATAGCCCCTGAATGCACTAGTAGAAAGCTCATTGGTGCAAATGAAGATCTTTTACAATACGATGCCAGTACGCAAAGATTTCCTATGTGGAGTTATCGGAAAACCGTCGACCAACTTGGCTCATTTGGAGAGCTTTGCACAACACGAGGATACGGAATCCTTAATGAGGAAGCTGAATTTTGAAATGTTTTGTAAAATATAAATGAACCACATCGCGAAACTCATTTAAACTTATTATAGTATCGATTTCCTAGTTATTCGAATATAATTGGACGTTATTAGCAGGCAGAACAAAATTAGATCTCGGGATTTCATTGGAGATATACGCTTTATGGTCCGACGTATCCAGAACGTCCCTTGCAGAAAGAGATTTTTATCTCTCTTCTTAATTTACGTCGTCCAGCGTTAAGTCATATCGGACAATGGATGAAAGCATGTTGAAATGAAACCAGGGTCCATAGAGCTTAGAGCTACCAGACATTCTTTAACGATAGGGGAAAACCTCCAATATTAAGTCATATTGGAAGATGAATGAACTGATGCTCAAATGGGTCCAGGGTCCATTGAGCTTAGAGCTACCAGACATTCCTTAAGGATAGGGGAAAACCTACAACATTAAGTCCTACCGGAAGATGAATGAACTGATGCTCAAATAGGTCGTGGGTCCATTGAGCTTAGAGCTACCAGACATTCCTTAAGGATAGGGGAAAACCCCCAACATTAAGTTATACCGGAAGATGAAAGAACTCATGCTCAAATGAGCCGAGGGTCATAGAGCTTGGGGTTACAAAACATTCATTCTTCAGTATAAGGGAAAACCTCTAAAGTTAAGTCATATCGGAGGATGAAAGAAGTGATGTGCAAATGACTACGCCATAGAGCTTAGAGTTACCAGACGTTAATCTTTCAGAATAAGAGACAATTTCCAACTTTAAATCATATCGGACGATGAATGAAGTGATGTTCAAATGATTCCAGAGTCATAAAGCTTAGAGTTACCAGACATTTATGTTTTCGGATAAATGAAAACCTCCAACGCTGAGTCATATCTGACGATGAATAAAATGATGTTCAAATGACCTCAGGGTCAAAGAGTTTAGAGTTACCAGACATTTACCTTTCAGGATAAGGGAAAACCTCCAACGTTAATTTATATCGGACGATGAGTGGAATGAGGCTCAAATAAGCCCAGAATCCATATAGGTTAGGGATACCAGACATTCCCCTTTCAGAATTAAGAAAATCCTTCAACGTTAAATCATATCGGACGATGAATGAAATGATTTTTAAATGACCCCAGGTTCATAGAGCTTAGAGTTTCCAAACATTCATCTTTCGGGATGGGTGAAAACCTCCAACGTGAAGTCATATCGGACGATGAATGATATGATGTTCAAGTAACCTCTGTGTCATATAGCTTAGAGTTACCAGACACTCATATTTAAGGATAAGGGAAAACTTCCAACGTGTAGTCATATCGGAAGTGTTCTTCAAATGACCCCAGGGTCATAGAGCTTAGAGTTAACAGACATTTATCTTTCAATATAAGAGGAGACCTCCAACGTTAATTCTTATCGGACGATGAATTAAGTGATCTTGGAAATACATAATTTGTGGATAAATTTGTCAAGGTAGCGAAAAAAAATATATAATCAGTTTTCAAATGTTTTTAATCTGGGAGCCGACGATGAATATGTGGTAATAAAGTGGATTATCGGGTTACCTTGAATGCTATAGCTCCCCAAATATTGATTTATTAACAGTGCTTCGAGCGTTTCATAACAGCTCTAATTAGAGGAATGACATATCATAAAAAAGAACGGTTGTTGTTATTGATGTTGGAGATTTTAATGCTAAATTGCATCTATGGTCCTCCTCAACCGAGAGGATGCTAGAGCTAAGATCATCGCTGAATAGCTGGCTGAAGGGATTTTGTGGGTCACAACTCTGAAATGTAGTATACTTACATTTGCCAGAGAGGTAGTAGTCCTATCTACAGCGTTATTATATCTAGTACTTGGAAAATTCTCTAGAAAGTGCTAGAGGTAGAGACCTTTAGCAATATTTGATTTTATTTCTATGTAATAGTGGCTAAGTAAGTGTTTACATAACCTGCTACTCGTAAGGAATGAAATGAATCGGAGGATGTATCTAAATTTAAGGCGAGACGTTACACAAAAATTGGAAAAAAATCATTTATGCGTAGTTAAATAGTTCACACTTTTCTGCACATTTGGTATGGAACAGTCATGTACTATAATCGAAAAGTATACTTAAACGAAGTTTAAGAATATGCTGACAGCTGTCAATTTATTATCTTACAGTGCATATATTTACAAAATTAGAAATAAGTCCAGAACTGTTTCATCTAGGATCTTGCGAAAGAGCCTGTTTTTAGAGTGATTTTTGCTGCGTATATTGGCATGGATATCGTCTTCTTTACTGTATCGTCCTTAGAAGTAATGCATACCTAATTTTGTTATTCTGTGGCTGTGGCTCGAGATTTGTTTCTAAGCAACTGTCCCTTTAGTATTTAACTGAAAGTGTACGTGTGTAAGAAGATGACAAAACCGAAAGGTTCTTTCAGAAATGTAATAATAAGGGCAATAGATTAATCAGGACAATACCCTTGCCTGTAGAAGTCACTGAAAATGATACCCAACCATGTGGCAGTCGACCAAGTGCTTCGAAAAGGAAGCTACAAAGAAATGTAAATAATAATGTAAATATAAACTGTGATGAAGACTGTACTCAAACCAGTATTGTGATAGATTTAGGCATTTTAAGACGAGTGCATAAAGAAACTGTGTCATGCAGAACATGTAGTGGTGTGGTTAGGTTACAAGTAGAATGGAGTACAAGAACTGGTATAGGGAATGACATGAAAATTGTGTGCCTTAATTGTAGTACTGAAACATCATTTTGCTCTTCACAACATTGTGCTCTATGGAAAAAAAACCTGAGACTTGTTTGTGGGCTAAGGTGCATTTGCAATGGACTTTGAGCTGGTAAAATATTGTGTAGGGTTATGAACTTACCAAATTCCCGTACAAGTTATTTCAAATATTCAACAGTTTTAGGAAATAGCCTTTGACACAGCTACTGCCAAAGAAGCTGTGCTACAAAATGAAAATAATAAAGGCTGTCGCTAGCCCATTGTTCATCAAGGCGGCTCAGGTGATTAGTTCAAAGAGACAGGCTTGCAGTGTGTAGATAAAAGCTCGCTGAAATGGTGGGGGGGATGAGACGGATTTCTCGAGAGATCTGGTTCTTTGTTCTAGCTGTCTCGATTGTTGGAGAACATTCCGGAATGTGAGTAATCCATAAAAAGGGGAGCCCGCCCGCCACAGGAGTCAGTTGTTAATTGAACTCGCGTACGTGAACAGCTGTTTGTTTTTGGTCGATGACCTTGCAAGTTGTATTGTGGTGTGATGTCATTCTAGACTGCTATGTACGAAGTGTTTTTCTACACAAATAAAGAGAAAATTTTGGTGTTTGTAACCTGGACTTTTGATTTCACGAACCCACAAAGTCACAGTGTGTTTTGATCAACCTCCACAGTAAATTGTAAGCTATAGTTCTTATTGGAAACATTAAGGCTGTTTTTCTCAAAATTAAGTTTATTTGTAACATTTGACACCTTTTCTAAGAAACTATTGGAGATATGTACATACAACTTTTACAGATTATATAAGTAGCTTCAGAAATGCTATGGATCTACAAACATAGTAATTTCACCTTAAGAAGAAGAACAAAACGAGAAAATATCTAAACATACTTTTTCATGTAATAGCAAAAACCAGGAGATTATGTCTAAAATCTCCACGTGCCATGGTGGGTCCATATAAATGAACAGAGGAGACCCAGAATAGGCTATGTCAACAGAAGTACAATTTATGTTGGACCACTCATAAAAAGGCAATATACGAAACAAAATGAGTGGTTGCAAACTGCATCTTGAAGATGAAGATGAAGATATATGGAGTAAAGGTCATCGTCTTGTTACCCAAAAATTTAAAACTGCTCCAACGTTAGACATGGAGGTTAGTAAACAAACAACTGTATATTGCTCAGAAAGTGCTCGCTGTGTATACTCCATTTAAATGGGTTATAGAAACGGTACTTCAAGGTGATTACCTGTAATTACTAAAAGCGAAATAGAGGAAATTCCATTAGGAATAGCACCAGGTGATTAATGCTATGGTAAAACAATCACACCTACTTAAACATCTATAACACTATATGAAGATTTAACTGTATTGGAACACCACAGTAAAGCGAAAAGTTATTAAATTTTAGATGAGTCGTACTTTTTACACATCTGCTTCACTTTCGTACCTATTTTGAGGACATGTTTCGCAAATCTTCGTTTGCATCTACGACTCGCACAAGAGCCGTAGATGCAAACGAAGATTTGCGAAACATGTCCTCAAAATAGGTACGAAAGTGAAGCAGATGTGTAAAAAATACGACTCATCTAAAATTTAATAATCTATAACACTAGTTGACAAAAATGAAACTTTTTTCTTTCACAAGAATTAAAATAACATTTTCTAGAAGTATTTTTTGTGCTGAATTCAAATATAATTTTATTTTTTTCTTATAAGGCAGGAGTTTTGTGTGATATTGATTTGAATTTTTATTATATTCTAAAAAAATCTGTAACTAGCTATCTAACTCAAAATTATAACCACTCATTCTGACTTACGTAGAAAGTGGTAGGTAGTGATTTTCGGGCACATTTTGTATCTGGAACGTCTCTCTTCTTGGTCCAACAGTAGTCAGCAAGCATATTGGAACTCCACTTGCCTTAGTAACTCTTTTCCATAGTAGAAATTTGCTGATGAAAACGCTCACCTTGCTCATCGCTGACAGCTCCAAGATTTTCGGGGAAGCAGTCAAAGTGAGAGTCCAAGAAGTGAATTCTTAAAGACGTGTTGCATCCCATAGCTTTATACCACTTTCTTCAGAGAAGCAGTCCTTGAAATAACTATGGCGGCCACGATAACTACATATTCTTACTTCTTTTTGGAGAAGATTCCACCCTTTGAGTCTGGAAGTTAAACCTTCAGCTTGCTGTTTAGACAGATTTAAATCCAGAATCAGGTCATTAAGGTCTTTCTGATTGGGAAAGTATGTTCTGATGATCAGGTATTGGCTTCATATGTAGGATCATTTTTATTTTCATCTGAAGTATCTTCAGTTTCAGTTAGGTCAGAATCAGTTATCACCTAAGGTCGTATCTGCATATACTCGTACAGGGAACTGTTCACTGTGTAAGACAGGTCTTATTGTAGATTGCAAATTCGGATACTTAATTGTATGTTTTGTTTTAGATGTAATTCCTTTTATATTTGTCAAACACAAATAACAATCACTTGAATGATCCTTCGATTCCCTCCAAATCATAGGAATTGCAAATGGCATACGATGTGTACCATTTTACCACCCAACCAGCAATCCAACCACGAAACACAGCATGTATTTGGTGCCCAGCTCTTATCGAAATCACCAGCCTGACAGCCAAGGAAAGTTGACAACACTTCCTTTCTTGGAAGTGTTGAAAACAGTGTTGTTATAATAAATTAAATTTAAAGGGAGTCAATTAATGACAATAAACAACACTTACTTTTAAATTTTCCGGAACATGTTTCAGAGACTTTGCCTCTGAAACATGTTCCGGAAAAATTTAAAAGTAAGTGTTGTTTAGTGTCATTAATCGGCTCCCTTGAAATTTAATTTGACTACACTTCTTTACAAGTGGGGTCAAATTTTGAAGGTCAGCTCATCACAAATATAGCAGAAACTGTCTACATGATTTACACACTTTCTTGGCATTATGAAAAAACAAAGCACTAAAACACTGCATACACAATACACTTTCGAAAAGAAAGGAAGGAACTATTTCACTACTGAACAAACTCAGTCACATCACACAGCCAGATGAACAGTTCGGTACATATCCAAACATGAATGAACCTGCAGAGCCTTGTTTTATGGTTCTTCAGCATATTACAAATCATTCCCTTATATAAAGCTTGGATAAAATCACTAAATATGAGGTAAAGTTTCCTATAACATGTCAATGAAAACGCTAAAATCCTAAATTAAAAAGTAGCGGTCAGAAAAATACTGTACCTGATGGAAAAATTCTGACTACATATCTGAATTCAGTATGAAAAGATACACTAGATTCACTAATCAGATTTCTTGTGAAGAACACCTTGTCGACTAGTGATAGTTTAACTTTGGTATGCATTATTATGCATTATGTATTATTAATGCATATGGTATTCATTGAACTTGAAAAGGCACATGACTCTGTACCTATAAATAGACTTTGGGAGGCAATGGAAAACATTTGAAATACCTAAGTCCATTATATACTTTATTAAAAGAATGTATGAATGTAAGGTAAGTGTTAAGATGGAAAACCGAGTATTAGCAGAATTCCCCAGAACAAAACAACTTAGACAAGGTCGTGGCATGTCACCTACACTGTTTTGGGTATTTATAGAACATGTCTTGAGAAAGTGGAATAATGTAGAGGAATAGGACTAAACATCAATGGCCGCTTGCAGATGACCAGATTATAATAGGACGAGGATAAAGATTATACAGAATATATGATTAGAAACTTAATAAATGCATTTGAAGTAGGTGGATTAAAAATAAATGTCATTAAACAGAATATATGGCAATAGGAGGAAATTTGGAAGATCTGCAGGTAAATGATGTGATAATTAAATGTGTCAAACAATTTAAGTACCTAGGATCTATATATAATTGTCAAGACTAGCACTTGAGAAAATATCTATTATTAATAGGGTAAATTGTGCAAAGAAGGCGATTAGAAGTTTGAACATCCTTTTATGGAATAAGAATTTGACTAAAAAGACTAAACAACAAATTTTAAAGACAGTAATAGAAAGTATACTTACATTTGGGTCCGAAAGTTAGACATTAAATGGAAGAATAGAACATTAGCGACAGAAATGGATGGACTTCGAAGACGTATGAGGATATCAAGGTCGCAACATATCAGAAAAGCCTACATCAGACGTGAAATAGACACACTGGAAACTGTTATAGACAGAATATCCAGTAGAGCTCTACAGTGGTATGGACGTGTACAAGAAGGGTGGCTCAAACAAGTCCTAAAGTGGGAAGTACCAGGCAGAAGGGCCAGAAGAACGTGGCACGAGGAAATATATGATCATATGAAGAAGAGAGCCCCCCTCAATACCGTAGATGGTAGCATGTCTGTCTCACTTTCAAGAGGTTCCGAGTTCGAATCTCGGTCAGGGTGAGTTACGTGGATAAGGTTTTTCCGGGGTTTCCCCTTATCCTGAAGGATAAATGTCGGGAAATCTAATCTCTATTGACCCTGAACTCATTTAAGCATCATTTCACCCGGTAATTCACCGTCCGATATGGCGACGTTGGAGGTCGTAAATTACAAAACAAAACAAACGAAAAAAAATGAAGAGGGAACTGGAAGGATAAAAATAGAACGACAGGAATCTCTGGAAAACGGGAACCAAGGGTGAACTGCTGCAAAGTGGAAAACCTATAAATTATTATTTTGATTGGAGAATTTCTAAATATATGGAAAATAACAAATTAAACTGATAGAGAAGACTGCAACCAATGGAAATACAACAACATATCGTGAAATATAGGTGCTTGATGTATTTCTAAAATAATTTGAATGGTGTTACGATTAAAAGATGAAAGAGATGAGAAGAGGATTGGAGTAGTGCTCTTAGCAGGATTAAAGAAACAGCCAATTCAACAAAGCTTAGAAAAGAGCTGCTTTAATAAATTTAGCAGTAAAAATGATTTCATATCTGTTACCTAAGTTACCCTCTCAGCGTTTTTATTTTTTTATTCATTTTTTTCCCTTGTTTGTTTGTTTGCTTTTTCCTTTTTGGTCATTTACGTCCTCCAACGCCAAGTAATATCGGGAAATGAATGAGATGGGTGAAATGATGCTCAAATAAGCCCAGGGTCCATAGAGCTTAGAGCTACTCGACATTCGTCTTTAAGGATAAAGAAAAACCCCGAAAAAACCTTATCCAGGTAACTCACTCTGACCGAGATTCAAACTCGGGACCTCTTGAACGTGAGGCAGACACGCTACCATCTACGGTACCGAGGTGGGTGCTCTCAGAGTTGAATAAAAAACAATTCAGCTTGTCCCTATAATGTTGTGACTTTGTGGGTACGTAGAAATTAAAAGGCTGAGTTGCAGAAATTAAAAATTTTCTTTATTTTCGTAGAAATACTCTTATAGATTACAGCAGCATTACGTTACATACACCATCAGTCTACCAAGGTCGATCACAATAACAAACAGTGACAGCAGATTACATCCTTAGCTCTCGTTACTACAACACAACTGACTGTCTTTCATTTCACAACTCTGTTTCACAACTAACTCTTTGCGAGCCATGCTTCTTTTTTGTATACACCCATTAATGAATTCCAGACTGTTTTCTACAATCACTAGATGTTTCTCGAATCAACAAGGCATCTAATGACGTAATCCGAATACTCTATCACCTTCCGGATACATCTGGGCCGGGAAGTCTTTTATCTCAGCTATCTTTTTTTTTTTTTTTTTTTTTTTATTATTTAAACAATATTTTACAGCCCGTGTTTTACCTAAAGGTATATCATGGGATTATTTACAATAGTTATGTACACAGTACTATACAGATTTATTCAAGTGTGCGGTAGATGCTCTTGATGAATCCTGATACTTGAACTGTGTTGAAGTGAATCTTCAGAACCACGGGTAGAGGGGCCGAACATAGAACGTCTGGTCGATCTTTTGAGAAATTACTGCACTCTGTCATCAAATGCAGAGCCGTCTGTGGGTGTTTTTCAGTGCAGTTACAGGATGGCGAAGCTCTAATTTTCATTCTATGAAGGTAGGCCTGGAAACGGCCGTGATTTGTGAGGAATTGTGTGGTTATATGATTGGGCCTTAGAGATAAGGACAGACGGTGTTGTATGTTGGGAATGAAAAGTTTGGTATGAAAGGCATTGTTGGATCTGGTGTATATGGAGTTCCAAACTGTAGTGTAGTATTCGGTTAGCAGCTGCTTGCCCCGAGTTATGGGAATTGATTTGTAGTCTAAGGTGGTCTTGTGACTGGCAGCAATCCTAGCGAGGTAATCAGCTCTTTCATTCCCCCGTAGACCTGCATGACCTTTGATCCAGAGAAGAGTGACGTTGAATGCCTTGTTTAGGGTGGTGATATTTTCTCTGAGCTGAACGGACAAGGGGTGGATTGTTCTTCTGTGTGCAATGGCGAGGAGAGCGGCCATTGAGTCAACATGTATGGCGAAAGTTGTGCTACCGGTTTTCTGTTGTTCTATCCACTCCACAGCTGCTTTAATACCTAGAAGTTCAGCCTGGAATACTGAGTTTTCTAGGTCTAATCTTTTAACTCCTATGTAGATCTCTTTGGAGTTTTCTATAACCACCATTCCTGCACCAACGTGGTTTACTGTCTTGGAACCATCTGTGAAAATAAGAATTTCAGCTTTCCCTAATTCTCCTGAAGTATTAATATGGATGTGGTTATCTTTGGGATGAATACCTTTGGATCTGGTTGGAATTTCCGTTCGTTTCAGCATCGGAATTACTGCATTAGTGGAGTGTCCTTTCGATATAGCTTTAATGTCGTTATGTAAGAGGATAGCTGATTCGATGGGCATAACACCTGCGATTGCCTGCAAGGCGTTGTTTGATACAGTCCTGTACGCTTTTGTAGCGAAAATCAAGAAGGATCTTTGGATTTGGCGTAATTTGAGTGTGGCCCTTTGGGATGCAGACGTACTCCAGACTTCCGCAGCGTACATTATTGCAGGAAGAATAGCGTGGTTATAAATAGTCATTAGATGAGGATAGGACATTCCCCATGTACTTTTGGAGCATCTCACTAGACTGTTGCGTATATGTATTACTTTGTTTTCCAGGTAAAGAATGTGAGGGTACCAGTCCATTTTGTTGTCAATCATTACTCCCAAGTACTTCAACTTCGTCACTACTTTTATCTGTCGTCCTGTAACTGTAGGATGACTGATGTATTCTTCCTTCTTCCTCACGTACATTGGCATCAATGCAGATTTGTCGTTGGCGATTTCCAGCTTGTTTTTCCTGCACCAATCCTGCGTGATTTGGAGAGCTAGCTGGAGGGTGGAGAGAATATGAGTCTCAGCTATCTTTGTCGCCCGATATCTGTTTACACTAGCCGCGCTATCGTTAACTCCTTATGCAAGCTCTTATAGTGAAACAATATCCGCCTTCTGTTTTCTATTTGTGCCGAAAGTTTATTGCCTGTTGCCGCGACAGTACTATAATTGAAGACATGGCTTTCATAAGTGCACAAGTCCAGTCAAATAATTAGACAAATATAACTAACTATTTGTAACAAAAACTTCACTTAATTTAAGAAAATGATGCTAATTTTTATTAGTAATTGAGATCGATTTTACAAGGAAATTGCTTGGCAATTGCTTGACCAGCAGCTGATTCTGTTTTTAGTTTGGTTTCGTTTTCAGATTTTGGTAATAGTGAAAAAACATAGTAGCGTAGTAACCGGAATATTTGACGACGAAGCGCGTTGGACTGACGATGCAAGATGGTTTTTTTTTTTTTTTTTTTTTTTTTTTTTTTTTTTTTTTGAAATGTATCTCACTTAAAAAATTAACATCATTTTCTTTAGATAAGTGAAGTTTCTATTACAAATAGTTATACTTTTGTAATATTCATTGCTTCACTGTAGCTAGGTTCAATTTCTACGTAACCAGCCAACTAAGGTTCCAAAAAATCAACAAAAAATTTACTTCTGAAAATGAGTGCCAATATTATGAATTTTGTACCACATGAACTTTGGCTCCTTATACTTGTTTTACTGTTCAGTAACTTCAGTTAACATTGGCACTTTGTTATAAAATTTATAATTAATTTGTTGGATTTTCTCAGTTATGTAATTCACCTGGGTGTACAAATGCACTGAAAGCACTGTATTATCAAATGCATAGAGGAATTAACTGTAAAGCTGCAAGGAATTGTGAAAATATCTTATAGTACTCATATGTGTATTGAACCACGTTTCATTTGTAGCATAATTACAAAAGTAGATATTACATTCATTTAGTTATCCTAATCTGAATACCTCTTCTCCATTAGATATCTGTTTGCTATATTTCTCACAGCTTGAAACTGCGATTGTTTTCAGGAAGAATTGAAGCAAGATACGAAGGTTGTTCAATAAAGAATTATCATAATTTTTATAGGCTCAAAATTAGGCTCATAAAATTCAAGTTCATTATATTCTGTTAGCTTAATGTGAAACAAACACGCCGTAGAGGTTCCATTGTTTGTACTCCTGGTTGCCGCCTTTGAGCACCAGGCAAGTTCAGACATGTTCAGTATTGCCTACCGCTGTAATGGAGGTAAAACGCGAAGAACAATATGCGGCTTTGAAATTCTGCTTTCGTCTGAACAAATCTTCAGCTGAGACCTATACAATGTTACACGAAGCCTATGGAGAGTCTGTTCTTCCCTACTGCACAACTGGAAGGTGGTTTAAGTTGTATAAAGAGGGAAGGCAATCAATTTTAAAGGAAGGTGTAGCTGGTGCGCCAGTTACTGCTCTTACGGAAGAAAACATCAACACTGCTGCTGCCATTGTGAGAGGATCAACGAATTACCTTAAGATCACTTTCTGAAATTTTGAACATTTCATTAGCTGCCACCCACACGTTGGTGACAGAAACATTACACATGAGACGTGTTTGTGCCCGATGGGTTCTAAGACTGTTGATTCCCGAACAAAAGGACATTCGCATGCAGGTCTGCATGCAGTTAAAGTTGTTGTTTGAGGAAGATCCAGAGTTTTTTCAAACGTAATCACTGCTGATGAAACTTGGCTACATCATTTTGATCCTGAGAGCAAACAGCAAAGCTCAGTGTGGAAAAAACCATCACCAACCCACCTAAAAGTAAAAGAGGTTGCTTCTGTTGGGAAAGTTATGGTCATCTTATTCTTTGATATTCATGGAATGGTTTATCAGCATGTTGTACCTGCACACACATCAGTAACTGGACAATTCTACAGGGATGTCCTGAAAACGTTGCAAGTCGATATCAGGCACAAAGGACCACATTTCCATGAAGCAGGCTGGATGCTGCACCACGATAATGCGCGGCCGCATATTGCCAAAGTTGTTGCTGAATATCTTGAAAAAAATCAACGTGAAGTGCATCCCTCACCCTCCCTATAGTTCGGATTTAGCCCCATGTGACTTTTTTCCGTTTCCTAACTTGAAGAAACGCCTTCGTGGGAGACATTATCCATTATCAGAAGCAGTAGTGAAGGCTGCGGAGACGATTTTGGAGGATCTCTCAAAAATGTTTTCCAGCATATCATTGAAGAATGGCAGAAACCTGGGACAATTGCATCGCAATCAGGGGAGACTATTTTGAGAAGGGCCGTCAGAGTTGTGAGGATGGGTATAGGTAAGTTGTCAAAAAATTTTGTGATAATTCTTTATTGAACAGCCTTGGTACTTTGAAATGTCCTTGGCTTTCGCAGCTTTCAGAGGAATTTCTTTATCGTAAGCTTTCTTCAATATAGTTTCAGCAAACTTGGTGTTTCTTTTGATTAGGGATGTCTGTCATTAAAGTATTGGTGTTCTGTATTGAAGACATTCTAATCTAGTAATCTCACCCACCTAGTTTAAATACCAACTTATCAGCATCTGATGTCAATCAGGTTTACTACAATTTGCATTGCATTTAGCCCCTCAACATACATTGCCTATCTCAATTTCCTTATATTAGTCAGGTGTACAGTCGTTCGTTGTAGTTTATTAACCCCCTGTAGTACACATTTTAGACAATAATACATTGAACAAACATAAATTCTGATTGATTATAGTTTCTTTTCCTACACTTTTCTGCTCTTTATTTTTCTCATTGCCTTAAAGCTGTGGTGTGTTGTTTCAAGACCCTGGTGTAAAAGTAAGGCATGTTAGTGCTTCTAAGAGACAAAGGCCGTCCTGTTCTGCATCTCTCTTCTAATCACCATTTTGCTGCTCGTTGATGAAGTCTCTCTTAAGTTATAATCCTATGACATAGCTTCAGTAAATCCCTTATTACTCGCGTTTCATGCCAGATGTTTAAACGTGCAGAGATAAATATGGAATTCCATTACTGCATGCACTGTATTTCCTTCCACTTCAGCTACTGACATTCTTTAAAGCTACGGAAATTACAAGGAAAAGATCTTTTAAGGGGAGACAGAAGTGCTGTTTTAGTCATTTTCGTGAAAAAAATGAATGTGTTTTTTGTTGCAAAATATTGTGACCTTGTGGGTTCGTGAAATTAAAAGTCCAATTCACAAACTCAAAATGTTCTTTATTTCCACCGAATTACAGTTGAAACACTTGCCGATTACGTAGCGTACACAATTACAATTCACCAGTTCGTCTGTCACAGGTCCAGTCTGCACTCGCAATTACGTACATCTACTCCGATGCACGTACACAGTCTTCCAGTTCGTTCACTAGCACGGCGCTCCTCCGGCTGCTCGCCAAGAAATCCGCTGGCCAAGCCTAGAGCGAGAAAAAGTCGTCCGGGTGCTCCCGAACGGTGGGTAGAGCACCACGGTACCTATCCGCTGTGCGGATTTACCCGTGCGGTCTTATAGGATTTGCCTTTCCTCCAATGCCTGGATGTGCTTGTTAACTGATGGACCTGATTCGGCCTCTGCCAGTGCTCCTGGTGGCGGGATGAGCTTCCAAGTAGGAGGCCAGTGCCCTAAACCGCCACGCTAGGGGCGGCCTGCGTTGCAGTGTCCGTCCAGTGTGGCGGGGCCAGGAGCGAGAGGTCGGGTGGTTGGGGACCATTTAGGTTGTGGTTCTCATCGGGGTAACACAGGGGGACCTGACTCTCGGTGGTCAGCCAACGGGCCAGATCCAGCCCTAGTGTGGCCGGGACAGAGTGTAGTGTTGAGGGGATGAGAGGCTGGTCTCACCACACAAGGGCGTTCTTGGGGAGGCGGTAGCTCTTTTTCCTCCTGGGCACACGGTGGTCATATTGTCCTAGTGTGTTCACTAAGTGGTTGGGATGGGATGTAATCCTGGCATACAGCGTGCGCGAGCGTTCACGCACAACGTCCTCAACGTAAGGTATGCCAGAATGGGAGTGTAGGATGTGTGAAGGAAACATACGTTCGGTACCGTAGACCATCCTAAGCGCCCTGTTCTGCACGGCTTGCAGTCTGCGGATGTTGGTACGAGCCACCGAACCCCAGCCCTCACATCCATACAGGATTAGAGGCGGGATGATCGCACGATACACCCATAGCTTCAGGCGAGTGGGCAAGGTCGATCGGAATATGGGGTACAAGTGCCTAAGCGCTGCATGGCAGAGGCTGATTTTTTCACGAGCATGTGGGGTGAATGTGAGGCCGCGGTCCAGTCGGACACCCAGGTATTTGGCAGATCGGACCCAAGGAATCCTCGCCAACTGCAGGCCTTATATAGGGAAGATCGCCGCTTCTGGAGGTCTGGCGATTCAGTGAATCTTCCCGATTGTTCCAGACGTCAGGGAGGGGGAAAGAGATGGCTAGTGATGTTTTTTTGTAACCATTCCCCTCGTTGGCGCTACAAGATAAATGGGTAAGCATAGTCTGAATGACTGCTGTCGCCCTCCCAGCCGCTAGCTGGTCGGGCTTTCCGATAATTAGGTGAAAATATGCACAACGATTTAATTTATTTGTTTACAAAGTTTCATACCCGGAGGGCAAACGCAACACCTGTTTTTAACGCCATTTTTGAAGCTCTACGCTGGTTAAATACCTCTCCATGCTTTAAGTGACACACCCAAGTATATGAATTCAGGAAACTTAAGAACTATTTTATTTTAAAATACGCATTAAGCCAACGTAGCCTATTCTAACAAGCTTTCATATGAATCCCCTAGATTTCCGAATGTTTCTAGTCGCTTCCTTGATACACTTTCTGTGTAATGGCACAAAATGTTTGTTTTCTTTTGTTTTTCCAGTGTTTTAGAAGTGATACTTGGTGTTTAAAGTTATTATTGTTAGGTTTTATCCTCTCTGTATCATATTTAGTATACTCAAGTGTCCATGTGTGCCTAAAATTATACCTCAACTTGTGATACAAGTTTATTTCACTAAACCTACCTATAATAACTAAGTATTGTGAAAATAAAAGAGGTTAAGATACCTATATTCATTTATATGGTACTGCATTATTTTGCTGATTTAGAATGCCAAAGATAAAGAGTAGTAGAGACGCTTTGTGTAAATTAATGAATAAGAGCAGATGGGGGAAGACAGATACTTCAGTTGAAGTAAATCAGGAAGTAACTAAAGCTGTAGCACTGTAAAATAAAAACATAAGTCTTTGTAAATTGGTCGCGTCCGAACAGAATCATGTGGTGGCCTTTTGACTTCGTCTTCTTTTAGCTTGTCTCTTGTGATGGAGTTCCCCAGAATCCCTATACAAAGACCAACCGTAATCCGCAAGCATTACTTCATTCCAACGACCCTGATATCTTTGTTCCATAACAGAAATGTCCTGATGGAATCTCTCCCCAGGTTCATCACTAACAGCTCCACAACTAGGAGGGAAAAGTCTAGGTGGGAGTGGAGAAAATGGATCTTAAGGGACATGTTGCATCCAAGGTTACGGTATTTTGGCAGGAGCACTCTCACTAAATGCTTGTAGTTGTGATCTGCGGTATTTTGACAGGTGTACAAACTCCCAAGAGTTCCCCTAAATTTAAAATCTTCAATCTAAAAAATGAAATGTCACTATCAGGGCTGTCCCCTGTCGATGAAGAAATTTAGAAAAAATCTAGATAGTTTATAGTTTAACTTTTGAAGTATAATGGTATATAATATGTAAATAGAGAAGTAATTAGATATGTTTTAAGTAACTAAAGTAAAATAATATCATGTTTGTATTGTTTATTGTGTTATTGTTGTAAATCTAATATTTGTAATTTGATCTGTATTCTTAACTCTGCCACCGGGTAGTACCCAATTGCAGTGAATAAATACATACATACATCTTCAAAACAATAGCTAATCTATCATTTTTATTGTGATTTTTGAATTCAGCAGATGGAAATACATGTAAATTCACTATTTTTAAGCCCAAACATTTTCATTGTTGCTAAGTGTAATTAGTTTAACTGGGTGGGCAATTTGTTAAAATTCTAAAGTCGTATTTTTGGAAGATGTTAAAGATTATGACCATTCCAAATGGAGTATTTAAATAAATCCTATTTTTGATTTCTCTGTTTAAATATATACATTTATACACTATTTTTGGAGTTTTTGAGGCTCCATACATGTATTTTTTGTAAACTATTCATAGGGAACCTTTTAATGGAAATATATGCTTCTATAATAAAGTAAAAATACAGTAAGTTCCAAGATTTATAGATTAAATACCCAGGAATACAATGTATTTGTAACGAATAATTACTGCATGGGTTTGGTGATGCACTAATTAAAGTGTATAGGCATTTACAAAACCAAAAAAACAAGAGAAGGGGAAAAAACGCCACGTACAAAACACTGTTTAATTACTGATGGTTGTATTACTCACGAACATGCACGTAATACCGCTGCCTTGTTATTAGGTTCACTACTGTGTTTGCTACAGCCCACCCACGCCAGTACTAAACAATTGAAACAACTGTAACACATCGATAGCTGCAAACTACATCAGAAACAAAAGCCAGAATTTTGTGTTTTTAATTTTTTATATCCTGCAAACTTAAGGGCGTAACGGACGATGAATGAAATGGTTGAAATGCTGCTCAAAGGAGTCCATTGACCATAGAGCTTAGTTGCCGGCATCAGGATAAGGAGAACCCTGTTAAAAGCCTTATCCAGATAACGTACCCTAACCAAGAGGCTACACTACAGAGGCGAGCCTTAATAGTTACTGAGAGAGGAGGTGACATAGCATAAAATGCAATTTAAATAACAATTATTTAAGCTGAGAAGGTACAATGCTATTTCCATGATTTTTGAGTGCACATTTTTAAGAAATTGTTATTGATATGTACATTAAAATTTTAAGACATGATCTTAAAAACTTTATGTTTAATAATACCTATTATTATTAGAAAATTTTGTACTGATAATTTGTTACAATTTTTGAGTTTTTGTAAAAAAAAGGACTGAAATTTTGGAAAATTTTATTTTTTAAACAAGTGTTATGTATCTCAGAGAAAAATCGCTTATTATTATTCTTATGAGTCTGCTTAATACACACAAAAAATTCATATGCTTTGGCTGATTAGCTTTTTTAAAAATGGTATCGGAACCTGAAAAAATGTGAAACTGAGAAAAACAACTTTAAAATTTATATATTGATTACTGACTTCTCAAATGAGTCAGAAAATTCCTGCTGTATAGTCTTCACCCTATGTATTCTCACCTGTTCTTTCAAGTTGCTCTTCATTTGTCTTGCCTTCTTGGCCAGTTCTTCAACCGCTTTGTTTGCTTTCAGGACTAGCAGTTCATCAATGTCTGTATATGATACTATCATGTATTGTTGAACTGGGCCTACTAACCTCAATATTACATGTGGTTTCATTGTCTATTCTATTTATATATTTCACAATTACAGTTCTGTTTCTGACGTTACTAGAGGAATCTCGGGTCGAACATTCGAGCCCCTCCCTGAATGGGAGTTGTTCGGATTGGTTTGGCCTCGAGGGGCAGTGTGTTCCAGACACCGACGCGGAACTGGGTACCTACGGTGAGGCTACGGCCGCCGGGAGGGGGTAGAGGGTTGCCTCAAGTCCCTGGTACTAGCCTGCAGAGCTAGTAGAAGGTGTGTTAGATCACCAGACGGCCCCACCGAGGTTTTCGGTAGTCTTCCCTGCGGGGTTGACACGCGTAAGTGGCGTATGCACTTCCATCCCGTTTTGACGTGCTCAGTGGGGGAAGGGGGTCTTTTTAAGAAATCAGTAATTGCCCTCTGGAAAGAGCCCCAGAGTATCCATCGCTCCCGGGTAGAAGGAGACCTGGGTCCTTGGTCCTACAGATCCAGGACTAATGGAAGTGGAACCTCTACACACATAACATAAGTGTAAACTTCCTCTTTCCAAATTTTTTCGGCCTATCCATATCATATATTCACCAATAACTAGTACAAAATATTATTCAGAACAAATAACTGTTCACATATACAGCCAAAGACAAAAGAAAAGCTAGCATCATTGGAGTGACAGTGGTACCAGAAGAAAGCTTGAAAGATCCCTTACAAAACAAGGCTCAGTTCAGAACTATCTGTTCAGTATTACAGAAGTTATGATCGATTTTCTTAAAGCTTAGGAAAAGGGACGTGACAAAAAGTTAAAACCCACTAATATAATTAGCAAATTAGATATAAAATATTCCTCTAATAATCTTTTTAACTATACATTTGTAATCAAGGCTTCGCGGTGATCAGCCGTGTCACATTAATAAACGTCGAGCTTTCGGCCATTGGAAACCCCAAGGCCTTCTTCAGGATCTGATAAAATTCACTCACTGCAGGCTGGCAGGCTGTTTGGAACAGCCCTAAGGGTGGTCAAGTCGTGTACCTGCTCTGGAAAGAGCTTTACCACGTAGTGACGGGATGTGGATGTTGTAGGATGACGGGTGAAAATTGAGTTGGTGTAGAGAAGGGAGGTAGCTTGTTGCTCCTCGAAGAATGGTGAACCGGGTGCTACAGTCAGCGTGCACAGCTGGTGGATTAGTTAATAAACTTGGAAGAAGATTGAATTTTGAATTTTCCAGACTAATATTGGATAGCTGTAATTTAGTTAAGGCAGGAATTGGGATCATATGGTTACCGGTAATGACCGCAGGACATGCGGAGTAACCGGTGTCCCTTTATACGACGCTCACGAGTTACGTAGTCCCCAAGGAATCTGACTAGGACGCCCTGATGGTGAGGCAAACTCTCGAAAAATTTGGTGGCCCGGCGCCTAATTTCATCCTCCACATAGCGGAGGGATGAAGCCTCGTGAAGTAGTCTCACGGGGAACCTTGTGCCTACAGAATAAATAATCGGAAGACATTTATTCTTTGCACGTTGGAGCAGTACCAGGTTTGAGCCTGCGGCCATACCCCAGACTTCGCACGCATAGAGCATGACAGGGAGGACCAGAGCCATAAAGAGGCGCAACTTTAGGGAAACAGACATCGCAGACCTAAGCACAGGGTATAGTGATGCCACGGCACCACACGACCGATGCGCTTGCTCCCGGATGTGTTACCGAAAAGTTAGGCCCTTGTCCAGCTTGACTCCCAAGTATTTGATTGAATTCTCCCACCTGATCCCTTGACCGAAGTAGGTGAATGTGGGGAAGTTGGCGGGAAAGCGACGCTTGGTGAACAGTACCGCTTGGCTTTTCTCCGTGTTAATGGACAATTGCTAAAGTGTGCACCAATCCTGGAGGAGGTTTAGGTATCGTTGAATGGGGTTGAAGGTTCTGCGTGGGTGTCTGTAGAAAATAGCAGCACGTCGTCAGCATATTGCGCTATGTTGACGTGCTGTTCAGTGTTAAGGTCAGCCACGTAGACGCTATAGAGCGTCGGGGATGGCTGAATTCTTCTCACTATATACGATCAAATGGTGGGTGGGGCTTGTACTGCTCTGGCAAATGAGCGGATGATGATCTGTGATTGGACCGGTTGGTTTGGACTATGATTTCTGTCCGTTATTGTTTTTTCTCGGAGGTGGGTCTTTTGTCCGGTATGACTAGGGTTGCTGTGTTTACTGTTTGCCAAGGTGTTTTCCTGGAGGTCCGTTCTTTGTCGGTGGTGACTAGGGTTGCTGTAAACAATGCAAAACAATGCAAAATAGAATACTTCGGATTATTACCAGGCTACCACCACTCGCACCGGCATACCAACTCCACGAGGAGTTAAAGATGCATTCCATCGAGCAATTCATCAAAAGGCTCAGCTTCAAGCTATTCGAGAAAAAGAACCTAAACCACAACCAACTAATACGGGCACTAGGGGAATATGACACAACACATGTTAAATACGCAAGGCCACTGTCTATTTTTGAAAGAACAATTAATCTTGGGGAGCCGGAGGTAGACATACAACAGTACCTAGAAAACTGTGTTAACGTTCCAGAAGCTTTACATCGCTGAACGGAGATAAAACACACACCCATACACGTACACCAACACACACAACTTCCACAGCCCTCAAGTCCTTGCGCTAATCATTGGCCAAGGCGGCCCCGGGGAAAGAGGGTCTCCCGTGAGAGGCACAGGCTCGCACCTACAATTGATAGGTAGGCCGCCCGCCGAGTGTGCACTCCAAAATATGGACCAAGCAGACACATGGAATATGAGAAGGTATTTTCACACAACTAACGATGCTGACAGCAGATAATTACTACTGACCATTAAAGGCAAATGCCGATAATGCAAACTAGAGTTATATTTAGGTTTAGCAAGATAGCAATAAGTATAATAGACCGCAACTGACAAGCTTGCAAGTATTACTTGCAGCGCCAATGAGACACCTAAACTTAAGACATAGGGCTACGGCGTGATAAACTTCCCAACAAATAACACCAGGAATCCTAACAAATACCACCCACAAAATGCAGTGGATCAGGCTGGGCTTCATGTCAAGCCTGTATCCCTGCATCAGGAACCCACTCTGCTGAATCACACTGCGAGACAGCTAAGAACATATCCTGGAATGCGCGAGTGCTGAAGGCGGTGCCGCAGCACATTTCTCCTTCCCAATCCGGTGGAGGTTTTTTTAGTGGAGTAGTAGTGAGGTGAAGCCCACATACCCCACTGTGCCCTCCAACACAGTGGTAAGCCTTAAACTGATTATCCTCCACTCGAAAAAAAAATGCCAAGATGTTTTTTTCCGGAGGTCCATTCTTTGTCAGGGGTGACTAGTGTTGCTGATTTTGTAGGTGTGCCTGATATCTGTTGTCCATGCACGGCTTAGCTGTAGCCCATAGTCTCTCTTGTAATCCTATGGATACAATTTGATTTGAATGCCTTCCTAGATGATTCTGTCCCAATATCTGCCAGTGTGTTCTAATACTTCAGTATCTTCAAAGTTAATTTTATGTACGCACTGGCAGATATTGGGACAGAATCATCAAGGAAGCCACCCAAATCAAATTGCATCCAGTGAATTACAATAGAGACTGCGGGCTACAGCTAAGCCGTGCACGGATAACAGCCATCAGGCACACCTAGAATTACAGCAACTCTAGTCACACCGGACAAAAGGCCATCCTCCGAGAAAACACAATAGCGGACAGAAAACATAGCCCAAACCAACCGGCCCAATCACAGATCCTCACCCGCTCATTGGCCAGAGCAGCAAAAGCCCCACCCACCATTTGATCATATATAGTGAGAAGAATTCAGCATTTTCATCAGATTTACCTGGGAATCCAACTGGATCGCGGCCTCACTTTCACTCCGCACGTCAGGGCAAAGGCAGGCCTCGGCCAAGCTGCACTCAGGCAACTCTATCCGATCTTCAGATCCACAATGCCCATCCGCCTCAAACTGCGGACATACCGTGCGATCGTCCCGCCTCTGATACTGTACGGATGCGAGGTCTGGGGTTCGGTGGCTCATACCACCCTCCGCAGGCTGCAAGCCGTGCAGAACAGATCCTTAAGGATGATCTACGGTACCGACCGCAGGTTCCCATCTCACTTCCTGCACACCCAGTCTGGCATACCATACGTCGTAGACGTCGTTCGCGAACGAACACGCACGTTGTATGCCAAGATCACTCCCCACCCTAACCAGCTGGTGAATACACTTGGTCAATACGACCACCGTCTCCCCAGGAGACGGAGGAGCTATCGCCTACCCAAGGACGCCCTTGGGTGGTAGAGTCTGCCTCTCCTCCCACCCCTAACAATCACCGCCAGGTCACCTCGCGCCCACGCCGCGGCTGGCAGGTTAACACCTGCAGCCGTGCCCTGGGACGCGCGCACGACCTGGAAATTCCCACATCATCAACCAAATTTCCATCTGGCCTCTCGCTACTGGTTCCACCACGGCTTGTCGGCTCGCTAGCGACCGCAAAAGCAGGGCGAAACGGGCACTGTTCCCCCATGGGGAATATCCCGGCACCAGAAGCATCAGTAGAGGCCAACTGCACCGTCTAACATAATGACACGCAAGCTTGCGCAATAACTTAAATCTATTTTACCGCACGGGTAAATCCGCACAGCGAATAGGTACCGTGGCGAGTAACCCTCCGCCCGGGAGAATCCAGGTGGCCTGCACCTGCTCTTGGCTCTATTTCATCAGATTCTGAAGAAGGCGGTGGGGTTTGCAATAGCCGAAAGCTCGACGTTTATTAACTTGACACGGCTCGTCACCCGCGAAGCCTTGATTAGTAAAGCTCGCCGTGTAAGCTTTAAGTCTTATATATTTGTAATCTAGAGGGATGACATCATAAATTGTAAAAATATAAAAAAGTAAATTTGAACTCCAAGTGAAGTACCTTCTCACATTAAAAGCATATATTTACCACGAAACAAATCCACATGGCCTAAGAACACAATAATTTGCTATACATAGCCGTCTGGATCAAATCCTACCTTAAAAGTTGACCTAAGTTTATCTGTTTACTGAGAAAGGTATAAGTGATACATAATATATGTGGGGAGGGGATCCATTAACTTCAGCTCCCGTGGCGCGGGCGCTGCGTACCCTTAGCACTCGTGGTGCCTCTGACGTTACTAGAGGAACCTCGGGCCGAACTGCCAAGCCCCTCCCGTCGGGAAGTTGATCGGATTGGGTTGGACTCGAGGGGCAGTGTGCTCCCGATACCCACGGAGAATTGGATATTTCCGACCAGGCTAGGGCTGCACGGAGGGGGTAGAGGGTTGCCCAAAAAGTCCAGGTTACTAGCCTGCAGAGCTAATAGAAGGTGTGCTAGATCACCAGACTACGGCCGCCTGGAGGGGGTAGAGGGCAACCTAATAAGTCCCGGGTAGTAGCCTGCAGAGCTAATAGAAGGTGTGCTAGATCACCAGGATACAGCCGCCCGGAGGGGGTAGAGGGTTGCCTCATAAGTCCCGGGTACTAGTCTGCAGAGCTAATAGAAGGTGTGCTAGATGACCATACTACGGCCGCCTGGATGGGGTAGAGGGCAACCTAATAAGTCCCGGGTACTAGCCTGCAGAGCTAATAGAAGGTGTGCTAGATCACCATACTACGGCCGCCTGGAGGGGGTAGAGGGCAACCTAATAAGTCCCGGGTACTAGCCTGCAGAGCTAATAGAAGGTGTGCTAGATCACCATACTACGGCCTCCTGGAGGGGGTAGAGGGCGACCTAATGTCCCGGGTACTAGCCTGCAGAGCTAATAGAAGGTGTGCTAGATCACCAGACTAGGGCCGACTGGAGGGGGTAGAGGGCAACCTAATAAGTCCCGGGTACTAGCCTGCAGAGCTAATAGAAGGTGTGCTAGATCACCATACTACGGCCTCCTGGAGGGGGTAGAGGGCGACCTAATGTCCCGGGTACTAGCCTGCAGAGCTAATAGAAGGTGTGCTAGATCACCATACTACGGCCTCCTGGAGGGGGTAGAGGGCGACCTAATGTCCCGGGTACTAGCCTGCAGAGCTAGTAGAAGGTGTGCTAGATCACCAGACTAGGGCCGCCTGGAGGGGGTAGAGGGCGACCTAATGTCCCGGGTACTAGCCTGCAGAGCTAATAGAAGGTGTGCTAGATCACCAGACTACGGCCGCCTGGAGGGGGTAGAGGGCAACCTAATAAGTCCCGGGTACTAGCCTGCAGAGCTAATAGAAGGTGTGCTAGATCACCAGACTACGGCCGCCTGGAGGGGGTAGAGGGCAACCTAATAAGTCCCGGGTACTAGCCTGCAGAGCTAATAGAAGGTGTGCTAGATCACCAGACTACGGCCGCCTGGAGGGGGTAGAGGGCAACCTAATAAGTCCCGGGTACTAGCCTGCAGAGCTAATAGAAGGTGTGCTAGATCACCAGACTACGGCCGCCTGAAGGGGGTAGAGGGCAACCTAATAAGTCCCGGGTACTAGCCTGCAGAGCTAATAGAAGGTGTGCTAGATCACCAGACTACGGCCGCCTGGAGGGGGTAGAGGGCAACCTAATAAGTCCCGGGTACCAGCCTGCAGAGCTAATAGAAGGTGTGCTAGATCACCAGACTACGGCCGCCTGGAGGGGGTAGAGGGCAACCTAATAAGTCCCGGGTACTAGCCTGCAGAGCTAATAGAAGGTGTGCTAGATCACCAGACTACGGCCGCCTGGAGGGGGTAGAGGGCAACCTAATAAGTCCCGGGTACTAGCCTGCAGAGCTAATAGAAGGTGTGCTAGATCACCAGACTACGGCCGCCTGGAGGGGGTAGAGGGCAACCTAATAAGTCCCGGTTACTAGCCTGCAGAGCTAATAGAAGGTGTGCTAGATCACCAGACTACGGCCGCCTGGAGGGGGTAGAGGGCAACCTAATAAGTCCCGGGTACTAGCCTGCAGAGCTAATAGAAGGTGTGCTAGATCACCAGACTACGGCCGCCTGGAGGGGGTAGAGGGCAACCTAATAAGTCCCGGGTACTAGCCTGCAGAGCTAATAGAAGGTGTGCTAGATCACCAGACTACGGCCGCCTGGAGGGGGTAGAGGGCAACCTAATAAGTCCCGGGTACTATCCTGCAGAGCTAATAGAAGGTGTGCTAGATCACCAGACTACGGCCGCCTGGAGGGGGTAGAGGGCAACCTAATAAGTCCCGGGTACCAGCCTGCAGAGCTAATAGAAGGTGTGCTAGATCACCAGACTACGGCCGCCTGGAGGGGGTAGAGGGCAACCTAATAAGTCCCGGGTACTAGCCTGCAGAGCTAATAGAAGGTGTGCTAGATCACCAGACTACGGCCGCCTGGAGGGGGTAGAGGGCAACCTAATAAGTCCCGGGTACCAGCCTGCAGAGCTAATAGAAGGTGTGCTAGATCACCAGGCGGCACCACTGTGGTTTTCGGTAGTCTTCCCTGCGGAGTTGACGCGCGTAAGTAACGTATCCAATTCCATTCCGTCTTGACGTTGTGCTCTGCGGGGGGGGGGGGGGGGCTTTATAGACTCAAGGTATTGCCCTATGGAAAGAGTCCCGGAGTATGAATCGCTCCCTGTTCGAAGGAGGCCCGGGTCCTTAGTCCTTATGACTAATGGGAGTAGAACTTCTGCACTTAACTATATCAAATTAGACAGAAAGTTTCAATTAATAAACTGCACCAAAGGCTAAACTTTAATATTTCGGGTTAATTTTCGTTAACTGCGCCCCAATTAGAGGTCTATTTCAAGAACTAACCTTAAGAAATTTAACATTACTTCGAAATACTCCATTCTCAATGATCTTTGTGTAAGTTTATTAGCAAATCGTTAGAGGTGAGAAAATCTTGCCAAAATAATAATGATGTAACTAAATGACGCATTTTATGTCAAAACTCCCGTGGCAATAACCATATATAAGATATTCTTTCTTAATGGACTGCAATCTCAGATACCTACTACTAAACTTCTGTTCGTTTACTGTCCTGGTCTTACAAAGAGCAAGGAAATTCAATGTCATTGCGAAGACATCGCACTGCCACCTGTATTATAAATCTTGGCTGGCTTTGGTGCACAGGATTCAGTTACACCCATAACTAAGTATCTGAATAAGTAAGAAAATATTTTATAAGAATAGTTATTATAGACAGCCAGTCATGTGAATTACGTATTAGAGTTTCGTAATAATTAGGACGGCAACTTTCGTTTCTGGAAATATACGTAAATAATTTGGAAATGCCTCCATACAGATAATATGCTCTAATAAACTCAATAGTATTATCGTACCCAGACGATAAGCTTGGACAAAATTACAAACCCTATTGTTTGCTTTATCTGTTGCTTCCTGTATTACCAATTGTAAGTAAGGAAACCTATATTTAAGTCATTAACATGATACATAAAAACTACATCATGAATTTTCTGGGAATTATTGAAGCAGTCATTTCATAAGTAAACCATAAGTAAACTATAACAGATAAACAGAAGTTGAACATTATAACCTAATCATTAGGTTATGCATAGGTGATCTGAAATGTTTCCTATCTATTCAAGATACAGGACTTTTTTTTCACATTCTATTTTCCAACATAGTCTCCTTGTAACCCTACACACTTCTCCCAGCTATGCTCTCATCTCTGTAACCCGTCCAAATAGTACTCGGCGTTTTTCAACATAGTCTCCTTGTAACTCTACACACTTCTCCCAGCGATGCTCCCATCTCTGTAACACGTCCAAATAGTACTCGGCGTTTTTCAACATAGTCTCCTTGTAACTCTACACACTTCTCCCAGCGATGCTCCCATCCCGGTAACCCGTCCAAATAGTACTCGACGTTTTTCAACATTGTCCCCATGTAAGTCTACACACTCCTCTCAGTGATGTTCCCACCTCTGTAACCCGTCCAAATAGTACTCGGCGTTTTTCAACATAGTCTCCTTGTAACTCTACACACTTCTCCCAGCGATGCTCCCATCTCTGTAGCCCGTCCGAATAGTACTCGACGTTTTTCAACATAGCCTCCTTGCAACTCTACACACTTCTCCTAGTGATATTCCCATCTCTGCAATTCGTCCAAATAGTACTTGGCGTTTTTTAACATAGCCTCCTTGTAACTTTACACACTTCTCCCAGCGGTGCTCCCATCTCTGTAATCCGTCTAAATAGTACTCGGCGCTTTTCAACATAGTCTCCCTGTAACTCTATACACTTCTCACAGCGATGCTCCCATCTCTCTAACCCATCCATATAGTACTCGACGTTTTTCAACATAGTCTCCTTGTAACTCTACAAACTTCTCCCAGCGATGCTCTCATCTCTGTAAACCATCCAAATAGTACTCGGCGTTTTTCAATATAGTCTCCCTGTAACTCTACGCACTTCTCCCAGCGATGCTCCCATCTCTGTAACCCGTGCAAATAGTACTCGGTGCTTTTCAACATAGTGTCCCTGTAACTCTACACACTTCTCCCAGCGATGCTCCCATCTCTGTAACCCGTACAAATAGTACTCGGTGTTTTTCAACATAGTCTCCTCGTAACTCTACACACTTCTCCCAGCGATGCTCCCATCTCTGTAACCCGTCCAATAGTACTCGGGGTTTTTCTACATAGTCTCCTCGTAACTATACACACTTCTCCCAGCGATGCTCCCATCTCTGTAACCCGAGAAAATAGTACTCGGTGCTTTTCAACATAGTGTCCCTGTAACTATACACACTTCTCCCAGCGATGCTCCCATCTCTGTAACCCGTCCAAATAGTACTCGGTGTCTTTCAACGTAGTCTCCTCGTAACTCTACACACTTCTCCCAGCGATGCTCCCATCTCTGTAACCCGTCCAAATAGTACTCGGCGTTTTTCAACATAGTCTCCTTGTAACTCTACACACTTCTCCCAGCGATGCTCCCATCTCTGTAACCCGTCCAAATAGTACTAGGCGCTTTTCAACATAGTCTCCCTGTAGCTCTACAAACTTCTCCCAGCGATGCTCCCATCTCTGTAACCCGTCCAAATAGTAGTCGGTGTTTTTCAACATAGTCTCCTTGTAACTCTACACACTTCTCCCAGCGATGCTCCCATATCTGTAACCCGTCCAAATAGTACTCGGTGTTTTTCAACATAGTCTCCATGTAACTCTACACACTTCTCCCAGCGATGCTCCCATCTCTGTAACCCGAGCAAATAGTACTCGGCGCTTTTCAACATAGTGTCCCTGTAGCTATACACACTTCTCCCAGCGATGTTCCCATCTCTGTAACCCGTCCAAATAATACTCGGTGTCTTTCAACGTAGTCTCCTCGTAACTCTACACACTTCTCCCAGCGATTCTCCCATCTCTGTAACCCGTCCAGATAGTACTCGGCGTTTTTCAACATAGTCTCCTTGTAACTCTACACACTTCTCCCAGCGATGCTCCCATCTCTGAAACCCTTCCAAATAGTACTCGGCGTTTTTCAACATAGTCTCCTTGTAACTCTACACACTTCTCCCAGTGATGCTCCCATCTCTGTAACCCGTCCAAATAGTACTCGGTGCTTTTCAACATAGTCTCCCTGTAGCTCTACAAACTTCTCCCAGCGATGCTCCCATCACTGTAACCCGTCCAAATAGTAGTCGGTGTTTTTCTACATAGTCTCCTCGTAACTATACACACTTCTCCCAGCGATGCTCCCATCTCTGTGACCCGTCCAAATAGTACTCGGTGTTTTTCAACATAGTCTCCTCGTAACTATACACACTTCTCCCAGCGATGCTCCCATCTCTGTAACCCGTCCAAATAGTACTCGGTGTTTTTCAACATAGTCTCCTTGTAACTCTACACACTTCTCCCAGCGATGCTCCCATCTCTGTAACCCGTCCAAATAGTACTCGGTGTTTTTCAACATAGTCTCCTTGTAACTCTACACACTTCTCCCAGCGATGCTCCCATCTCTGAAACCCTTCCAAATAGTACTCGGCGTTTTTCAACATAGTCTCCTTGTAACTCTACACACTTCTCCCAGTGATGCTCCCATCTCTGTAACCCGTCCAAATAGTACTCGGTGCTTTTCAACATAGTCTCCCTGTAGCTCTACAAACTTCTCCCAGCGATGCTCCCATCACTGTAACCCGTCCAAATAGTAGTCGGTGTTTTTCTACATAGTCTCCTCGTAACTATACACACTTCTCCCAGCGATGCTCCCATCTCTGTAACCCGTCCAAATAGTACTCGGTGTTTTTCTACATAGTCTCCTCGTAACTATACACACTTCTCCCAGCGATGCTCCCATCTCTGTGACCCGTCCAAATAGTACTCGGTGTTTTTCAACATAGTCTCCTCGTAACTATACACACTTCTCCCAGCGATGCTCCCATCTCTGTGACCCGTCCAAATAGTACTCGGTGTTTTTCAACATAGTCTCCTCGTAACTATACACACTTCTCCCAGCGATGCTCCCATCTCTGTAACCCGTCCAAATAGTACTCGTTGTTTTTCTACATGTCTCCTCGTAACTATACACACTTCTCCCAGCGATGCTCCCATCTCTGTAACCCGTCCAAATAGTACTCGGTGTTTTTCAACATAGTCTCCTCGTAACTATACACACTTCTCCCAGCGATGCTCTCATCTCTGTGACCCGTCCAAATAGTACTCGGTGTTTTTCAACATAGTCTCCTCGTAACTATACACACTTCTCCCAGCGATGCTCTCATCTCTGTGACCCGTCCAAATAGTACTCGGTGTTTTTCAACATAGTCTCCTCGTAACTCTACACACTTCTCCCAGCGATGCTCCTATCTCTGTAACGCGTCCAAATAGTGCTCGGCGCTTTTCAACATAGTCTCCCTGTAGCTCTACACACTTCTCCCAGTGATGCTCCCATCTCTGTAACCCGTCCAAATAGTACTCGGTGTTTTTCAACATAGTCTCCTCGTAACTCTACACACTTCTCCCAGCGATGCTCCCATCTCTGTAACCCGTCCAAATAGTACTCGGTGTTTTTCAACATAGTCTCCTTGTAACTCTACACACTTCTCCCAGCGATGCTCTCATCTCTGTAACCCGTCCAAATAGTACTCGGTGTTTTTCAACATAGTCTCCTCGTAACTCTACACACTTCTCCCAGCGATGCTCCCATCTCTGTAACCCGTCCAAATAGTACTCGGTGTTTTTCAACATAGTCTCCTCGTAACTCTACACACTTCTCCCAGCGATGCTCTCATCTCTGTAACCCGTCCAAATAGTACTCGGTGTTTTTCAACATAGTCTCCTCGTAACTCTACACACTTCTCCCAGCGATGCTCCCATCTCTGTAACCCGTCCAAATAGTACTCGGTGTTTTTCAACATAGTCTCCCTGTAACTGTACACACTTCTCCCAGTGATGCTCCCATCTCTGTAACCCGTCCAAATAGTACTCGGTGTTTTACAACATAGTCTCCTTGTAACTCTACACACTTCTCCCAGCGATGCTCCCATCTCTGTAACCCGTCCAAGTAGTACTCGGTGTTTTTCAACATAGTCTCCTTGTAACTCTACACACTTCTCCCAGCGATGCTCCTATCTCTGTAACCCGTCCAAGTAGTACTCGGTGTTTTTCTATATAGTCTCCTCGTAACTCTACACACTTCTCCCAGTGATGCTCCCATCTCTGTAACCTGTCCAAATAGTACTCAACGTTTTTCTGTGCAAAATATTTGTTTACGCAGGTGATTGCCTCTTCATTTGACGGAAATCTTTGTCCTCCGAGCGCAATTTTCAGATGAGGGAACAAAATGAAGTCGCTTGGTGCTAGATTTGGTGAGTAAGGCGGATGGTCAAACAGTTCAAATCCTAATTCGTGTATTTTCACCATTGCAACAGCTGAGGTGTGAGACGCTATGTTGTCTTTGTTTTTCCGCATGTTCTCCCTTCAGCTTGTCAAGTAATGATGAGTAGTATGCTCCTGTAATGGTTTTTCCTTTTTGAAGATAATCGATTAAAAATAACCTTCATGACAATCCCAAAAAACAGTCACAATCACTTTCCCAGCTGAAAAGAAAGACAGATGTTCCTTTTTTGGAGACGGTTCCCCCTTTGCGGTTCACAGTTTGGACTGTAGTTTTGCTTAGGGCGCATAATGGTGTATCAATGTTTCATCTACAGTAATTATTAGGCACCAAAACTTGGGTTTATTGCGCCTAAGCTGCGCCTACAGAGCGTTGCAAATGTTCATTCGAACACGTTTTGGTCTAAGGTTAGCAAACGCGGCACCCTTCGCGCGGACAGCTTTCTCATGTCTAAATGTTGATTTAATACGTGACAAACACTTCCTTTTGACATGTTCATAGCCTCTGCTATCTCTCCTACTGTATTTCGGCGGTCCTCTAGCACCATTTGGTGAACTTTGGTGATGTTCTCGTTGGCAGTTGCAGTTTTTGGACGTCCCGAACGTTCATCGTCTCCCGAGCTCTTACTGCCACGTTTAAATTCAATTG
Organism: Mantis religiosa; assembly: GCA_030765055.1. Lineage (NCBI taxonomy): Eukaryota > Metazoa > Arthropoda > Insecta > Mantodea > Mantidae > Mantis > Mantis religiosa. The sequence goes on along the minus strand of CM060956.1, from coordinate 141,533,487 downwards.
CCTAAAATTTCACTGTGGTAAATGATGGTGCATAGTTCCCATACACAGAACCCAACTCATCTTTGATTTGCGTTGGCATATTGCCTTTCAAAAACAAATATGTAATGACACCTCGATACACCATTTTGTCCATTTTCATAAAAAAAAAAAAACAGTCAGATCAAGTACTCAAACGAGTATGACATAACAACTGAGCGTCCAAAATGGATGAAACTTTGGTAACTCTGAACAGATGAACAAGACAATTCACTAGCTTTTATTAACAAATGCTGTCATTTTCCTGTTGAGGTCGGAAAGTTTTCAGACCACAGTCGTACTTTGTGATGCACCGTTTGACATTTCCTGTTTCTTTACTCCACGGGTAACTAAAAACAACTGAGAACTGAAAGACAGAACCACTGTTCAACATTAAACACCAAATACCAAATATTATCTTAATTATGAAAGGGTAGTGCCAGAATGAATAAATCAATGCCATAGCCAGGATTTGAACCACAGATCTTCTGGTTGTCGTCCAGCCGCTGTAACCTTTGAGCTACTATGGCCTCCTCACATTTTGCCATAGTGAAGGGGCCCTAAATATTAGGTCGACTGCAGCAGAGACCATTGTTAATGATTATTTAGGCCTAACCAAGGGATGTGCGCGTTAGGTGCCATATGTCCTAACAGAAGCCTAAAAGAACGCAAGAGTGGATTCGTGTAAATTTAGGCGTGAAAAATTTGACCAAGTACGGTCCAAAGACACTTACAATATCGTCACAGGTGTACCATTATGACCCCGAAACCAAGAGGCATTCATCACTCTGGTGCATTCCAGTTCAGAAACCATACACGAATACTCGGAGAATTAGGAGCTCTGGAAAGAAGATGGTGGCCACTTTATTCACCCAGATGGGTCATCTCATCTCTGTGACCTTAGATACACGCCGTACAGTCACTGCAGTCCCCAGGGGCCTACATCGGTAGGTACGGGTTTGGCGCACCCGGGGTCCCGAGCCAACACTCTCCCTCGTGTGGGCTCCTCTTCGTGGTTGAGGGAGATGGTCAACAGGCCCACCCACGTGTAGGCCGTGCGTGGAAACCCGTGCCGGTGGAAAGGTTTGTCCTGGTGGTTGAGGGATGCGAATCTGAGCTCGTAACAGTGCTTTTCTGAATTCGGGGAGGGTGCGCATTTCTAATACACTACTTTGGCTTCTGCTTCGCCTAAACGGGAGGTTAGCGACTAACCACCCCTTTAGGATTTAGTGTTTGAAATATTTAGTAAGTTTTCATTGATATTTCTTTTTAACTCTTTTATATAATGTACGTTTAGTTTTAATAGGTTTATTTACAGTTGTATGGTTTTTTAGAAATGTTATATCTGGCTTCTGCCACGACAAGTTTTTTAAAGGGCGCTGACGACCGCCGTAGTTGTGCGCCCTTATACACATTATCATCATCATCATCATCATCATCATCATCATCATCATCATGTCACTGCAGAGTGTTATGTGACTGAATGTCTGCTGAAAGTCTTTGAAACATGGAGGTCAAAGCATCCCAAGATGAAGAGTGGGCATCATCTTCTGCATCATGACAATGCTTCAGCACACACGGCTGCCAGAACCATGGACTTTCTGGAGAAGGACAAAGTGCTAGCCCTACCACACCCTCCCTATTCACCAGACCTGGCCCCATGTGACTTTTTCCTGTTCCCAAAGACAAAGGAAAAACTACGTGGGCATATTTTTTCATCTGATGAGGAGGTTATTGCAGCTTACAACAGTACTCTAAGTGACATCTCTATAGAAGCTTGGGCTGAGATACTTTCTACGTGGCTTCAAAGGATGGACAAGTGGATCAGTTCTCATGGAGAGTATTTTGAAGAGTTGCAATTGTTAGTATTATCGTATTATCGCTATCCCTCATTGGTTGCTATGACACTGTTGTGCCGAAAGACGTATATGACCTAACGTCTTTGTCTTTTGTTTCCGAGGCTGAAAGCGACCAGCTCAGGATTGAACCCGAGCAATTTTCGTGGCAGAGGACCAAAGCAAAACGCTCTAGCCACCACACCACTATGCAAGACGACTATCACACTACCCTATTCGCATATTCTTGAACATACAGTAGAATTAGCAATAAGATAACCTTTATATCAATAAGAAGTATACAGAGGAAAAGTTTGTAGTAGTTATTGTAGAGATTTTCATGTGGGTTAAGCATATCAGATTTTCATCTGTTATAGCGTGATTGCCCACATAAAGCACTTACTGAGAATTCACTTGGGGCTTGTCTTTTATTTCCTGTTTGTGTGTTTGTTGCCATGACAACTTCACATTGATTTAAACTGATGTTCATTTTGCACACATTAATTTTCCTGTGCATTAATTCCTATGAGGTGTTTTAGACGTCAGTTTTTGTTGGCTTTTCCTATGCTACTGAGGATGTAATGTTAATGTGGAGTTCACCGTGGGAGGTTGAGTTACATATATAATGCGAGTCATATAAACCTGATTTCAATAGGTCATAACTTTCGAATCAATAGTAGCATACACATGCAAATTTGGGAGAATATAATACACAATTGGGAGATAACATTACACTATTTACATCTCAGAGAAAATGTTGGAAGTGTCCTCCACCAGCATCTGTACATGTTTGCACTCGTCTCACCATTTTCTCTTAAGTATTACGGAGAGTGTCCTCGCCAATGTTACTTATTTCGGTTCGAAAGGATTCATTGAGAACATCAGTTGTTTGTGGCCTATTCTTGTATAATCTACTTTTAGCTACCCCTACAAGAAAAAATCTGGTGAGGTTAGGTCAGGGGACCTGGACGCCACAGAACTTTTGAGATTATTCGATTATCAAAGAAACTGTTTGCAAGTTATATGGTGTCCTTAGATATGACACGTTGCTCCATCTTGTTGGAAGCAACCTTCTCGCAATTCTATATCATCCAGCTGCTCCACAAATGTCTTAAAGATACCCATATAAACTTCAGTGTTTACAGTCGTATAAAAGAAAATGGGAACAACGATCCTGGGAGCTGACACCGCGCACCATACTCCAACCTTTTAAACATGCAGTGGGGTTTCGTGTACCACTTGGTGGTTTACGGCAGTCCAATATCTGGTGTTTTGTGTGTTTATGCAGTCTGACAGATGACACCATACCTCATCTGTAAACCACTTTATGGTGACGTGATTGTCTCACGTTCAAGAGGTCCCAAGTTCGAAACTCGGTCAGGGCCAGTTAACTGGATAAGGTTTTTCCAGGGATTTTCCTTATCCTGAAGGACGAATATCGGGTAGCTCTAAGCTTTATGGACCCGGACTCATTTGAGTACCATTTCACCCATTTCATTCATCGTGCGATATGACTAAACGTTGGAGGATGTAAATTACAACCAAAAAGGTGGGAGATGATGCTAGCTAAGTAACAAGGAGGCATGGAGGTTAAGAGCTACCTGACAGGGCAGAAGACCAGGGTGTCATGTAAGCCAAGGTAGCAACAAAGTAAAGACAAATAAATGTATAGAATATAAGAAAGCAATACTAGGGGGAAGAATGGGGCTAATTAAGTAACAAGGAGGAATGGGGTTAAGAGCTACCTGGCAGAGCAGAAGACCAGGGTGTCATGTAAGAAAAGTAAGCAACAAGGTAAAGACAAATAAATGTAAAGAGTATAAGAAAGGAAGATGAGAGGGAAGAATGGGACTAATTAATTAACAAGGAGGAATGGGGGTTAAGAGCCACCTGGCAGAGCAGAAGACCATTTATCCATTTATTTATATATTATCCATACCTATATGCTTCAACATGTTCATTTTATGTGCACAAGACTCACCCCTTCTTTAAAGAGCGTAACATTTATCCTTCATTTTTGCTTTCACAACCCTAAAATAGCTTTAACACCAGTTCAGTAAGCCGATCAACCCGAGATATCACTTTCTCCGCGGCTTGCGGTTTGTGGGTTTAACTGCACACCCGGAAGCCATGTATGAATTATGCAGGTTTATGCCCTATAACGGCTCTACTATAAGTCGTTCCCTGTTCAAACCTTATGAGTTTATTAAAAGCAGACATAGGTTGCTCCAGGATAACGCGTGAGCCTGGCTTTGGCGAGAGCCTGAAGGTGCATTTCTCGTCTCCAATTTTTCATTTCTTACATATTAGAGAACGCCTCCGAAGCGGTGTGTAGGAAGACGCGAGCGGATGGTACAAAAGTTTGCGAATTTAATCTTTGCCGGCTAAATCAGAGGGTGGTTAACAAACATGTTTTCTATACCTTGGGGGGCTGCATTGATTACTGGAATTTCAGATTTGCTTAATTATTTCAGAGCAGAAGTAGAAGAATTAATGGGAAGTATAGCTAAAGGTAGAAATAGGAAAGCCTGCGGAATAGATAATAATAATTTAGAATTAATTGAATATGCTCCTAAAGAATTACATGACAGATTACTGTATCTATATGACAGGTGTTGGGTAACAAAAGAAGTACCGCAAGAATGGAAGATAGCTAAAGTGATATCAATATTTAAGAAAGGGGAAGGAAGAAGACCTGAAAATTATAGAGGGATTAGTTTATTGTGTGCTGCCTACAAAATATATGCCAAAATAATAAGTACTCGATTAAACAAAATAACAGATGCAATACTCCCAGAAGAACAAACTGGTTTTACAAAAGGAAGAAGCACCATTAACAATGCTTTTACTCTTAAACAAATAATAGAAAAACGACGAGAAAAAAATTTAGAGACACACTTACTATTTATTAACTATTATAAAGCTTTTGACAAAGTATCACGAATGATACTGTGGAAAATTTTAAATAATAGAGGAATACCTTTACAACTAATTGAAGTTATAAAAAGTATGTACATTGACACAAAAATAAAAATAAATAAAAGAGGAGCAGTAATAGTTAATGGTGGCGTAAGACAAGGTTGTCCTTTATCAACCGCTTTTTAACTTGTTTGTTGACGAAATAGTAAGGATTTGGTCGAATAAAGTCAATGGAGGCATTAATGTATCAGGAGCTAAATTGAAAACTATGTTGTATGCAGATGATCAAATAATAATGGCCACAAATGAATATGACCTTGCAGAAAATGCTGTATAGTCTAGATAAAATTGCTACAGAATATGGAATGAAAATATCAGCAAATATATCGAAAACCATGGCATTTAAAGGAATTAATCCAGTAAGATAAAAATAGTGTTAGATAACATACCAATTGAGCAGAAATCACACTTTAATTATTTAGGATATATTGTCTCGTACCAAAACTATATAACAGGCAAAATAAAAAGAACATTAAAAAATAAAGCAAGAAAGGACTCTATAATAAAGCTATACAAAACAATGGCAATACCAACTCTGATCTATGGACCAGAAACATGGACATTAACAAAAAGAAATAGTATGAGAATACAGTCATCAGGAATGAAATTCTAAGAGCAATAGCTGGATATACCAAAATTGATAAAAAACGTAGTCAGGATATTAGGACAGAATTAAAAGTAGAAGAAATAAACCATACTATTGAAAGAAATAGAAATCAATGGAAAGAACATGTTCAGAGGATGAATAATAACAGAATACCAAAAATAGCCTTAAACTATAAACCTATATGAAGAAGAAACCAGGGAAGACCGAAGAAAAGATGGGCAGACCAATTTGGAGTCGGAACAGGTTAAACAATCCAAAACCATGAGGTAGAAGAAGAAGCTTAATTATTTAAAGAAAAACGGCGATTTTTTTGGCAAAGTTATTGACCACTCCCTCTATGAGCTTGGGGATACCTCTATCATTTCTTTTTCAGTGGATTTTCTTTTTTTTTTTTAAATAGGAAACCAATTTCTCCTGTATATTTAATCTACCCCTTGAACAACCCTTGAGTTTGTGACCCTCCTACCTGAGGGGTAGCTCAGGAAAACCACAAAATTTCACACAGCTGATTGTTAACTTTATGTGTGTGTCCCTATTTTTTCGACTAGATCGTTGTGATGATCTATTGGTTCCTTATAGTCTTGACTTAAACATATCTGTACATTCTGACCCAAGTGTAGCAAACTTAAGCATGATATTAACAGGAACTTTGGACATTTCATGTTTATGACATTTTTCATGTAGTCTCTGGAAGTCTGAAACTCCCTTTTGAACCCATGCAATGTTTACTGCATCGTCTTTAATTGCAAATAAAAGGCAAGGAAAAGAGAATAGGGAATTGCTGATTTCACAGCCACAAATCCACTCATATTTCGTGTAAATTTCGGGACTGAAACACCTGCTATATTGTTTTTGGAGGCTTGTTGCACTTTGAATAATGTTTAGCAAGAAGTCGGTCTTCCTCGCCATTCTATTGCAGTGTTAAGGCGCCAAAACGTAGCGACTTTAAATACTCGACTTAATTTCTCATTGTTACAAACACACCATTGATAGCAGTATAAAACGTCACATATGATTATACTTTACTGTCAGGAAACAAAATCTCGTAGGGGAGGGGATCTGTCCCCTTCAGCTGCCTTGGTGCGGGCGCTACGGGCCCCTAGCACTCGGTACCTACTAGAGGAACCTCGTGCCGAAAATTCGAGTCCCTCCCTCTGGGAGTTGTTCGGATTGGGTTGGTCTCGAGGGGGAAGTGGTTCTCGATACCCGTGGGTGATCGGGTACGTCTCCGGACGGGGTTGAGGAGGCCTGCAGAGATAGTAGAAGCCGCGCTAGGTCGCCAGTCGGCCCCACCGAGGTCATATCGGTAGCCTTCACCTCAGGTGTTGGCGCGCGTAAGTGGCGTATCCACTTCCATCCCGTCTTATGCCTTTGGACCAGCTGGGTGGGCTTGTTAGTAACCCAGGTCTTGCCTTATGGAAAGCCCCACGGTTGACGCCGGGCGCGCTTTGGGACAGCTTGGATACTCCCTGGTTGAAAGAGTGGTAGTGTTTAACGGACGATTTTACTACATACGGCACCGCAGGCGATGACACTGATGATACATAAGATGGATTTGGAGCATCGGTGGAATGAGATGGCGGGGGAAACTGGAGGTCCTGGAGAAAACCCGCTCCAGCGCTGTTTTGTCCACCACAAATCTCACTTTGCGGGTCTTGGTCATACGAGTCCAGGACTAATAGGAGTGGAACCTCTGGACTCACCTGTCAGGAAACAAAAAAGTATTTGAATCACCGTTAAAACGTTCAAAAACCGTCGATTTGACGAAATTCCGTACGAAATTTCACTTACACCGCTCTTGGGACTGCAGGTAATGCAGTCCAATGAGTTCAGTAAGCTAGGGGCGCGCGGTAGGTGGAAACGTCAAGTGGGGGCTAGCGGAGGGGGAAATGGAAGCAATGTGCATGTTAGTGAGTTGGCCTGGCAGTCCAAAAGGGGGAAGCGGCTTCACATATGTACTTGCCGCATATGAACATTTCTCATTCTTGCATAACTCTGTCCCTTCACACTCAAATACATATATGCTCTATATATTTTTATCTCCCTTATATCGGACACATAATCTATTAACGTCCCCTAAATCTTCGAACAACCGCTGTAAGCTCTCTTTGTTCTTTATTTAGTTTGTCAATATATACTTCTTTTTCCCATATAATTCTCATTGTAACGTATGTTTCTAATGATATTTTTCCAAATATATCAGTAAACAGTCACGTACTAAATCGAACTGTTAACTTTACAATGTGACGATTTATTAAAGGACAAATATACACACAAGAAAGACAAGAATGTCCCCCAAACCAGATTTCCGAGATTGTCTTCATTTGCCGCACGGACAATGTGTATGTTTGGCTCGACATATGTGTGTGAACAATTCTTTTTCTGTTATGAAATTAGCTAAGTCCAAACCCCGAAGTACCTTGTCGTATCCAATCTAACATGCAGCCTTCGATTACAACTGTCCCAGACATTACGGCCCGGCATTGATATAAACTAGTTAAAGAAAAATGAAACAAAGTGTCGGAAAATGTCCACGTAATTTTGTTCTGAATGGGTCTCCTCTACTTTGCAGACAAAAACTACCTTGTTTTATTTTGTTTACTTTATAATATGCCTGACCGCCAGATAAACTACGACTTGACGTTTAATATATTTTCTTATATTACAGAGCCAAAACGTAATTGTTTATAAACTGTGACCAGTTGTGTAATTAAAGCAGTTATCATTAATATTACAACACCAAAGTTGTAGGTTTTACATACTATTAATACCCAATACGTTTCTTGTATTTGCTACGGTATCGGAACCCCAACACATCAAACTATTTGCTTCCGCTTGGGCAGCAGAAATAAGCGTGGTGACGTCACACGCTAACCTGCCTTTCGTTCGGGAGCACATTAGGCGGTTAAAGCTGTCGGAGCTGACGTCACACCACCATTACCTGTCTTCCCCTGAGATAATTAATCTTACAAATGCTGGTTGCTATGTGATGATTCAAATGTAGTTCGCTTTGAGAGAAAATACCATAGCAAGATTCAAACCATTGACATAGAATGTTTTAGTAACGATGACTGCCACAGAAACGTCCGTACACGAACCGGAAAACAAATTAGATCTGCTCGTATTTACTTGGATGGAGTGACTGGAAAACTTCCAAGCTAATGTTTCTGTCCGCGCTTTATTAAATGAATGTAAAAGCACCAACATAAATGTTTCTCAGGGACAGAATAAGAATTTCGAAGTAGATGACCTTTGAAAAATTGTACTAAAAATTATAAAGTGTTCTTATGATATCAGCTTCTCTAGTAATTGATTCATAAACTATCCTTAGAGAAGCATATATTGTAACACAAGCGCCAAACACAAAATTTAGCCACGAACTTCTTTCTTGGTCACGAAATTGGTGTCAAATGCACAGCGTTAATAAGTCTCTTTAATGTTTCTTTATACCTCTTTAGCACACAACAGCTTGTCCTACTAGCAATCTCCTTAATTTACCCAATGGTTTACCTCTTACACGGAGCTGCATGCTAAATCTGAAACAATAACTTCGATATTTACTCGTGAACTGCTTCAATGGCCTGCTCCACAGCCCTTCCATTCCTTGAAATGAAGCCCCACTTACTGTATAGTGAACAGCTTCAATGACCTGTTCCACAGCCCTTCGATTCCTGGAAATGAAGCTCCACTTATACTGACTCGTGAACTGCTTCAATGGCCTGTTCCACAGCCCTCCATTTTTTCGACATGGAGTCTCCCTTAGTGACGCGTGAACCGCTTCAATAGCCCGTTCCACAGCCCTCCGGTTCCTCGACATGGAGTCTCGTTTACTGACGCGTGAACTGCTTCAATGACCTGTTCCACAGCCCTCCGATTCATGGACATGAAGCCCCACTTATACTGTCTCGTGAACTGCTTCAGTGGCCTGATCCACAGCCCTCCGGTTCCTCGACATGGAGTCTCGTTTACTGACGCGTGAACTGCTTCAATGACCTGTTCCACAGCCCTCCGATTCCTCGACATGGAGTCTCGTTTACTGACTCGTGAACTGCTTCAATGGCCTGTTCCACAGCCCTCCAATTCCTCGACATGGAGTCCCACTTACTGACTCGTGAACTGCTTCAATGGCCTGTTCCACAGCCTTCCGATTCCTCGACATGGAGCCCCACTTACTGACTTGTGAACTGCTTCAATGGCCTGTTCCACAGCCCTCCGATTCCTGGCGATGGAGCCCCGCTTACTGACTCGTGAACTGCTTCAATGGCCTGTGTCACAGCCCTCCGATTCCTGGCGATGGAGCCCCGCTTACTGACTCGTGAACTACTTCAATGGCCTGTGTCACAGCCCTCCGATTCCTGGACATGTAGCTCCACTTATAATTACTCGTGAACTGCTTCAATGGCATGTTCCACTGCCTTGAAATTCGTGGACATGGAGTCTCGCTTATTGACGCGTAAACTGCTAAATGGCCTGTTCCACAGCCCTCGATTGTTGGAGATGAAGCCCCACTTATACTGACTCGTGAACTACTTCAATAACCTATTCCACAGATCTCCGATTCCTCGATATGGAGCTCCACTTACTGACCCGTGAACTGCTTCAGTGGCCTGTTCCACAGCCCTCCGATTCTTGGACATCAAGCCCCACTTATACTGACTCGTGAACTACTTCAATAACCTATTCCACAGATCTCCGATTCCTCGATATTGAGCTCCACTTACTGACTGTGAACTGCTTCAGTGGCCTGTTCCACGGCCCTCATATTCTTGGACATGAAGACCCACTTATACTGACTCGTGAACTGCTTCAATAGCCTGTTCCACAGCCCTGCGATTCCTAAACACGGGGCCCCACTTACAGACTCTTGAACTGCTTCAATGGCCTATTCCACAGCCTTCCGATTCATGGACATGAAGCCCCACTTACTGACTTGTGAATTGTTTCAATGGTCTGTTGCAGAGCTCTGCAATTCCTCGACATGCAGCCCCACTTACTAACTCTTGAACTACTTCAATAGACTGTTCCACAGCCCTCCGATTCCTCGCCATGGGGCCTCGCTTACTGACGCGTGAACTGCTTCTTGCACTGTTAAACAGCCTGCCACTTCCTCATCTCGGAACGTAGGACTGACCCGTACATACGTAAACGGTTTAACTGCCAGCTCCCCATCACGATGCCGCACTTGTCGGCTCCAGTCAAACACCAAATCACGCACAAACTAAATACCATACGCTCGCTACGCTCATCTGCTCCATCACGCCCCGTATCTTCATATAATCCTGCCGAAGGCGATAGATCCGTCCATTAGTGGAATATTTGGATCATTGTTGAATTACATTCTGCAACAGCATCAAAATGTGCTTTGACAGTAACAACACGACTCGCTTCTATTTTCATGACTTTAGCTCGTCGGTGCCCTCTTCTACTCCAGCCAATAAACAAGCAAGAGCGAATGCCCTACTTCCGCTTCTACAGCCCGTAAGACCCGCGATGGCGGCAACGTAACGGTATTCTTTCGACCTATTTGACCTTACTTTCTGTACCAGTTAATTACAGTAAATAAAGAAAGCCCTTATTCTAATAGAGTCAAAACTTTGCCGCCTAGATTTCACAGGAAATACATGTATTGAGAGTTCCTGATTTCAAAAAGTGATTTTTTTTTTAAAATAGAGGTTCATGTGTCAATAGCATAACTAAAAATGAAAATTCAGGTATACATTTAGCTCAGCATTTATTGTCCACAATTTTCCAGAATTTAACATGATTTCCAAGACGATCCCCCATCTCAAACTGTGCTTTACATGGAGCATTTTTAGAAATCTTTTCATGTTCTCAAAACAATCCTTAACAGTTTTGTTACAAATAGGTACCTTACTTTAAAGATATTTTAATGATTAACATAATGGTGATGATGATAATGATAATTTTGCTGAGTCATATCGAGCGATGAATCAAATAAAATTATGCTCAAATGAGCCCAGGCTCCATACAGCTTACACTTGCCCGCATTCATCTTTCAGGATAAGGGACAACCTCGGAAATAGCCTTATCCAGATAATCATGTGACCGAGATTGGAGTTCGGGACCTCTGAAACGAGAGGCAGGCGCGCTACCATCCATGCTACAGACGAGGGCTGATAATAATAACACTAGGGAACACGTTTGTTGTACCCGAAACAAAATAGGCTAATTCTTATGCCAAATGACTCGCTGATTCCAAAAATGCCTCTGAAAATGCTGTATCACGTAAAGTTTTTGAGATATTCTTACTCTTTTATATGAAATTACAGAAATGAGGTATGATACCAACTCAAATTGACTTAATTTAAAATAATAGCCATTGACTCTTCTAAATACAGCTTAAAGACAGTGTTGCTTCATAATGGCAATTTACTACCTTCAATACCTTTATTTCATGCCTAAGGAATGAAAGAGACATAAGATTCCATGTCCATCATTTTAGATGCTATTAGTTATCAAAACCATGACTGGGAAATTTGTAGTGACCTCAAGGTAGTTGCATTGCTAACGGGACTGCAGGGAGGTTTCACAAAATATTACTGTTTTTGTGCTTATGGGACAGAAGGGCAGCTGACAAGCATTTTATAGTGATAGAATGGGGGAAAAGGGAAGACTATACCCCTGGAGCAAGCAATGTTAAGTATGTACCTCTAGTAGACCCAAAAAAAGTTCTTCTCCCCCCACTTCACATAAAACTCGGGTTAATGAAGAATTTTGTTAAAGGTTTGGACAAAAATGGAAGTGCATTTGAGTATTTAAGGAGTATCTTTCCAAAAATAAGTGCATCTAAATTGAAGGAAGGTATATTTGTCGGTGCTCAAATAAGACTACTTCTTAAAGACAGTGTTTTTGAATCGAAGCTTAAACGTGTTGAACTGGCAGCATGGAAATCATTTAAATCAGTGGTGGAAGGCTTCCTGGGCAATAACAAAGAAGAAAATTATGAAACTTTAGTCTCAGAACTATTAAGGAGCTACAAAGAAATGGGTTGCCGTATGTCACTTAAAATCCACTTTTTGCACTCTCACCTTGATAGTTTCCCTACAAACCTAGGAGCTGTAGTAAGTGATGAGCAAGGTGAGCGTTTTCACCAGGACATTTCTGAAATGTAAAGGAGTTAACAGCTTCGCTGGTATTCAGCCATGTTAGGAGACTATTGTTGGTTCCTCAAACGGGAGAGTCAATATAAAAAAAAAGAAGAAATAAAGAAAAGAAAAGAAAATCAACAGTGAAACACTTCTGACATAATTCAGGTATTGGTTTTCATCATTATCTTGTGTTTATTTATTTTAATAATAATTAATACTAATTGTTATTATTTTCAATGCCATTGAAGCAGTTCACGAGTCAGTATAAGTGGGGCTTCATGTCCAGGAATCAGAGGGCTGTGGAACTGGCCATTGAAGCAGTTCACGAGTCAGTAAGTGGGACTTCATCTCCAGGAATCAGAGGGCTGTGGAACTGGCCATTGAAGCAGTTCACGAGTCAGTAAGTGGGACTTCATGTCCAGGAATCGGAGGGCTGTGGAGCAGGCCATTGAAGCAGTTCACGAGTCAGTATAAGTGGGGCTTCATGTCCAGGAATCGGAGGGCTGTAAAACAGGCCATTGAACTAGTTCACGCGTCAGTATAAGTGGGGCTTCATGTCCAGGAATCGGAGGGCTGTGGAACGGGCCGTTGAAGCAGTTCGTTCACGCGTCACTAAGCCAGATTCCATGTCAAAAAATCACCCGCATTCATCTTTCAGGATAAGGGACAACCTCGGAAATAGTCTTATCCAGATAATCATGTGACTGGGATTAGAGTTCGGGACCTCTGAAACGGGAGGCAGGCTCGCTACCATCCACTCTACAGACCAGGGCTGATAATAATTATTGTTATCAATTATACCTTTGCTGAAACAGAGATTTGCAAAATAATTCATATTAAAATCCATAAACACATCGCTGATTTCTTTAACAGCTTCAAATTGTCAATTACTTTACTAGAATTTCTTTAAATAACAATACTACAATATATTTAAAAGTGAAACAAGTAAAAGAATTCTATATTAATGACAGACTTATTTATTTCAGAATCGTGGAATGCATATATAAATTCACTCTCGCTCTAGAGCCATTATTATTAAGGACTTCTCAACTCAGCGGTCAAGCTGTCAAAACCAACGGAAGTAGACTATAATGCACACAGTATGCGAGCCATTCAACTGACGCAAGAGTGGCCAGAGATACACGAGTGAATGCCTTGGGCGGGAAACGTCAAAAGCAGCCCTGCCTCTTCATGTTTATATATACATATCTTTCATCCCAATAGCAACCAGTTATCTCCGTAAATGTAAACATATTGTTGGTTTCTAATTTTCAAATAGCATCCCACTTTCCACGCAAAGCAAACATTAACCCAGTAGAAGTGCAATATCAGAGAGGGGTATTGCTGTACGGGCATATACAGGGTTCTTCATTTAGAACCTAACAGAGTACATATGGTTTCACCTCTCCGGCGACCGTGCTGGATTGCCCCACTACAGCGGTCGATCTGCGCTCCCCGTAGGGGAACTGCCGTGGTGCGGGCGCTGCGGCCCCCTAGCACTCGTGGTACCTCTGACGTTACTAGAGGAACCTCGGGCCGAACATTCGAGCCCCTTCCTGAAAGGGAGTTGTTCGGATTGGGTTGGACTCGAGGGGGCAGTATTTGCCGATACCCGTGAGGGTTGAGGGAAGCCATTAATATTCCCACGTACTAGTCTGCATAGCTAGCAGAAGGTGTGCTAGATCACCAGGCGGCCCTACCGAAGTTAATCGGTAGCCTTCCGATTTTGGAGTTGGCGCGCGTAAGTGGCGTATCCACCTCCACCCGTCTTGTGTTTTCGGACCAGCCGGGAGAGGGGGCCTTGTTAGTCTCTAGGTCTTGCCCTATGGAAAGACCCACGGAGTCGCTGGGCGCCCTTCGGGGACAACTTGGTAGCTCCATGGTTTTGAGAGAGGTCGCTTTCAACTTAAGAGGCTGCCCACGTAGATACCCGCGCTCTTTTATATATATCAGAGTAACGTATTGTCGGGTATATAAATGGGAGTCATCAATCGTGTTCGTACAGGGTGTTTTCAAACGTTCGCTGGTTAAGTGCCTCCTTCCAGATTTACAACTTACGAGATTGTGAACAAATGCGAAACGACTGGTTGTGTGGCAAACAAAAAACAAAAGCGTAAACATACATAGTTGTCAGAGGAAACGTTACACGATATAGGCGCCTGTTTTGAACGTTCATCAACCAAATCCATCCCAAAATTAGCATAACAGGTGGAAATTTCAATCTTCTGCACATAGAGCAGAAACTAAACCGTTTAAATAAACAAGAGGTCATGCTTTAAAACAAGGTGGCTCCATATCACGAATGCATTATTGTCGGTGGTTTCTTTCACCAATGAATGACGGTTTGATTGACCCATAACATATGTTCTCTTCCGATGAGGCGTGGTTCTACCTCAGTGGTCGTAAAGTCTGTCTAGTCAACGCGAGTGCAGTTGCCTCACAAAGGAAACGGACCCTACCGCCCACTAATGACCGTCATAAATCTATCTCCACACTTCAGAAATTGAACACTGTTGTTGAGGAAGAATAGCAACTCTGATTTTCTTGAAGTGACAGTCGCATGTCTACTCCACGTGGAGTCTCAGTTGCCAAAGTTCCAACTTCCAATTGATCTGCTTCATTACGTGCAGAAATACTTTGTGTGTCACGATGTAGAGACCGTGGGAGGGAAATGCAGTAGTAAATAGCTTTCAGTCAAGTGTAAACAATCAAAGTGATGATAAAAGCGTGAATGATGTGGAAGGTGTTGCTGGACCGAGTTATATTACTGCATAAACCTCAAAAAACAAAGTAATAACGGGAACTCTTTCTAAGCAGATTCAAGCGCTTGTTTTGAACGCATAAATAAGTGCTGAAAAGTAAGGGGTCATGCAATGAATCTGATAAATCTGGGTATTCACAGTAATACACTAAGCAAAATTATGACGAAAGGAATACCAAAACGCCAATCAAGTGTGAAAATAAAAGAAAACGCTGCGGACCCCTAGCATTCGTGGTACCTCTGACATTACTAGAGGAACCTCGGGCCGAACCTTCGAGCCCCTATCTGAAAGGGAGTTGTATGGATTGGGTTGGACTCGAGGGGGCAGTGGTTCTCGATACCCGTGTGAGATCGGTTACATCTCTGGACGGGGATGAGGGAAGCCATATATTCCCGCGTACTAGCCTTCATAGCTAGTAGAAGGTGTGCTAGATCACCAGGCGGCCCTACCGAAGTTAATCAGTAGCCTTCCTATTTTGTAGTTGGCGCGCTTAAGTGGCGTATACACCTCCATCCCGTCTTGAGTCCATAGGACCAGATGGGGGGCATGTTAGTCTCTAGGTCTTAACCTACGGAAATCCCCACGGAGGCGCCGGGCGCCCTTTTGGCACAGCTCGGTAACTCCCTGGTCGAAGGAGGCCCGAGTTCTAGGTCCTACGGGTCCAGAAAATATGGGAGTAGAACCTCTGACATTAACTGTCGTTGTGCGCGGGGGTTAGCGGTGCGCATTCCTCTTGGTAATAATGTGCCCGTCACCAACATGAAAAGGCGGTTGACTCTTATCGGAGTAACGTTCCCGTAGGGGAGGAGATCCGTCCCCTTCAGCTGTTACGGTGCGAGCGGTGCCGACCGCTAACACTCGTGGTACCTCTGACGTTACTAGAGGAACCTCGGACCGAACATTCGAGGCCCTCCCGTAGGGGAGTTCAGATTGGGTTGGACTCGATGGGGCAGGGATTCCCGATCACCGATACTTCAGTATCATTCCATTCATCCTGCCAGTCATGCAGAAGTTTCACATTAATCTCCTTTTTATTTGCACATCTTTTTCAAATCACCTCTTCTATCTTACCATATCTAGCTTTCTTAAACCAATAGATCGCTACTCTTCTGTTTATAATTTTATAACTCATTTATAGAGATAGGACTTCTAGGACTCGGCTTGTACGTGTGCATACTGTGAGTATAGGAAGAGGGGGCATGGTCTAACTCCAGTAGTAAACAAGGTCGGCCACCTTAGGTCTTTACAAATGTGTTAAACTGTTTTAATAAAGCAACATGTAAATTATGTCACGTTTTCAGAAGCATTCAGTAGAAGTGTATGTATAACAATACACATTTTGAATAATAAGGTAAAATAAATTACTTTTACAATACAAAATAAATGACTACTCATCAATTGTTCAACTTATTACAGTATATGACAACATACCACGGTCGACCGGTGAGGCATTATATTTGCGGTGCCATAAATAAATGAACGATTGTATGAATAAATAAATGCATAAATATGTAAACAAAATAGATAATTAATAAATAAGTAATAAATAAAAAATAAATAAGTAAAGGTTGTTAAAATATAAATATGTGTACCAATTTGGAAAGATTTAGAAAATCTTATCAATAATCCAACCTATTTTCTAATATGCTGTACCAAACAGAACGTACAAGAAACGGAAATAGATATTTATTACATCCGTACTCCTGTTACGCACAGGTGTAACCAATACAGTAAATCTTTGATAATAAAATTCATGGAGAATGTGATACGAAGCGTTCGTGTACAATTTCGCGACAGAGAGACAGTTACCTTAAGTCTCGTGCTTTACTGCACTCTAGCGGATAAAGCGTAAAGTTATGCGCCAGAGAAATCTTGGCACTACCTTCTCCCATAAGAAGCCGTGTATAAGCAAACATCCTAGCCCTTAACACAGGCGCTTATGATCCCGTAGGTGAGGGGATCCGTCCCCTTCAGCTGCCGTGGTGCGGGCGCTGCGGACCCTTAGCACTTGTGGTACCTTGACGTTACTAGACGAACCTCGGGCCGAACATCTGAGCCCCTCCTTCGGGAGTTGTTCGGATTGGGTTGGACTCGAGGGGGCAGTGTGTTCCCGATACCCGTGGGAATCGGGTACTTCTTCGGACGGGGTTGAGGGAAGCCATTAATTCTCCCGGGTACTAGCCTGGAAAGCTAGTAGAAGGTGTGCTAGATCACAAGGCGGCCCCACCGAGGTTTTCGGTAGTCTTCACCTTTGGTGTTGGCGCGCGTAAGTGGCGTATCCACTTCCATCCCATCTTGAGTCCATAGGACCAGATGGGGAGGCTTTTTAGGTATAAAGGTCTTGCCCTATGGAAAGACCCACGGAGGACGCCGAGCGCCCTTTGGGACAGCTCGGATAACTCCCTGGTAGCAAGAGGCGCAGGTCTTGTTCCTACGGGCTAAACAGGCGCTTATGAGCGTAGATGGTACCGTTCTGGAATCGGCGCCAAGCCACGGAAAACAACCAGGACAGAGCGCTTGCATTTAGCGAGCCTATTCACACGAGGGAGCAGACACTCAGGAACTATATTTTTTGCGCAATTCCTATTCATTTCTGTTTCTTTCGTTTTAATACAAAAGCCGCCCCTGCAACATACATTCTTTTTGCAACATTTCATTACCTTCAACATACAAACTTTTCGAAGGTGAATCTCCTTCTTGTGTTACTCAAGCAATATTTGCAGTTTTCAAAATCTTCTGTCGACATCAGAAGATGTAACAAGTGTTGACGTAAAATACTGCAGATCATATTGCCTTGCAAGCGTTGTTTCCTTATGTGTTTACAATTTTTTTAATGTTTACCATTTTAAAATAGCCTGTTTTTTCCCTCAAGTACGGTTTTAATTTTATCCATGACAGGTCCATCAGTCTATCCTTTGAGCTAGTTCTTCTATGAGCCTTATGGCATGAGGCATTACCTCTCTTTTCCAGCTGATCAATGTTTTTGGACAGGTCTGAAAAACTGTTTCTAATGAAGAGATATTCTTAGTGTATAGGAACCATCAAGCAAGGACTTTAGCAATAACAGAGGTCGAGGAACAATTAGGGCCAAGTGTAACTTCGCTTTCTCAGATCGAATTTTTCAGAACTAGTATAAGATGATGTGTGCAAGTATACTGATGCACAAAGTAGAAAATATACGTTTTAAGTACTTCGTACAAAAGTATATTAAACGAGATCCTCCGTATAGTATTGCAGTGCTGTCTCAGCCATTGGGTTTAGTGCTCTTAATCTCTACTGCAACCTTGCATTGGATAATTTCTCCCTTTCTTATTAAATCTTCGACCATCGTGCATTTATGTTGTTCATTGTCATCAAAAAATCACTGTCTCTAAACACCGACACTCTGCCCTAACGGCAGGGCGTGCAGTGTGAGCGTTTTGGCACATGACGTAGGTTGTATTACGTAGCGTAGCATTTAATGTCTTACACATGAAGTGTTGACTGCCTTAAACGATAAAAGACATGTATTTGGAATTTTTTTGTGATCTAGCAAAGGCTTTTGATTGTGTTAATCATGACATTCTTATAGCAAAATTAAAATTCTATGGGCTACAAAATCAACATTTAAGATGGTTTGTATCATATCTAAATGAAATAAAACAGAGTTGAAGTAGCCGTCAGTGATATTGGTTATGAAAAAAAACTTCGAACTGGAAAGTAGTAACTCATAAGAGTACCCCAAGGTTCCGGGTTAGGGCCTTTATTATTTCTGATCTATATAAGTGACCTCTAACTTTATATAAAGGGCATTGCAAGTAGAGTTCTGTTCGCCGATGACACTAGTGTCCTGGTGACCAGTACGAATTTAAACGAGTGTATAATTAAAATGAATTATGTTTTGAACTGTATGTCATGCTGGTTTAAAGCGAACAAATTATCTGTGAATTCAAAAAAAAGTGGTCAAGTTATAACTTGTCGTAGTGACATACTCAAATAGAAATCGGGATTACTGATATGTTATTAGAAGAAATTGACAGCATAAAATTTCTGGGCCTCCAAGTGAACAGATGTTTAGATAGGAAAGCTCACATAAATTATATCTTAACTACAGTCAGCTCTACCTGTTGTGCTATCCGAGAGCTGGTTAATGTGAGTTCTATTGACACACTTAAATTAGTATATTATGCATACTTTAACTCTATTATGGAATATGGAATATTATTTTGGGGCAATTCAGTAGAAAGTAAAAAAAAAAATATTTGTTATGCAAAAGAAGGTTATAAGAATCATTACTAACACCCACAACAGATGCTCCTGTAAAGATATTTTTACAAGATTGAAGATATTAACGCTTCCTTGCATGTATATATACTCGATCCTAAAATTCTTTGTATGCAATCGTGCCTTATTTGCAACAAATAATGTAATTCACAAAATAAACACTAGACAAAAGTATAATATCCATTATCCCAGTGCTAAACTTTCTTGCTTCCAGAAAGGTGTGTATTAAGAAACTATCAAAATTATTTGGCGGACTTCCTAATGTTCTTAAAGAAAAAGTTGATAATTTAGGTGCTTTTAAAAATGCTGTTAGAGAGTACCTTTGCTCAAAATCTTTTTATTCTGTACAAGATTATCTGAATGACAAATTATCCTGATAATGCTTCTGTAGCTCTGTAAGTAGTATCTAACTATTCCAATGACAAATCATTACTAATAAATATTTGATGCAAGTTGAAAGTTTATTGTTAATGTATATGTATTTAAGAAATAACAAGAATGGTATCCATTGCAAAAAGGTTGAGACATACTAGCATAAGACAAGTAAAAGCTGATTTAAAAAGTGTTTCATTTTGTATCATATACAATTATCACGGCTTTGTTTTCCATATTGTTGTTCATATTGCCTGTATACTATAATATGTGTCTTATGTTAACTTTTGTACATTTATATGCTATAAACTTTATACCTCTGGACATCTTCAATGTTCACAGCCTTTTCTGGCTACCAGTGAACCTACTGAACGCAAATCAATCTAATATAATGTAACTGTTCTTCCGCGAGGGGTCCTAAATGTCCTAACTCTCCTGATTATATATAAAACAACTCGTTTTAATCAGGTTATTTACGGAAACGAATCCCGAAAAATATTTCCATTTCCGTATTCCGATTTTTTTTAATTTATTTATTTATTTTCCATTTTCAAGGTCTAGTACATATAAAGGACCCGCTATACGCAGGTTTTACTGTTTACCGGGAAGCTGAAGTAAAAAAACCATCTTCAAAAACAAATAAACGCTACAGTCAGAAAAGAACATAACATTTGCAATGAGGTCCTTCGCTTTTTAGCTTCCTTGATTGCAAACAATTTTCGCAGAAGAATGTTGTGACATTTGGCAACAGTGTCGAATTGGTAGACGTCCAAACAGAGCTATAATGCTCTCGGGCACAAGTAATTTCATAAGAAAGTTCCATAAATGGTTGTGTTGCTTTTTCTAGAAGCTATCTTGCAGGTATCTTGCAATTGCTGGTGGAATACTCCACACTATCAGAGACTGCCAACTGCCGACAGGTTTCCCGGTTAACTACCAACAAACACTTTATGGGCATTTCAAAACAGCGCATGGCAATCTCTCCAAGCTTGGCCTATTAGCATTTTAACTAATTGAATGTTGAGAACTTGAATTGGCAAGAAGCTAAAATGACTTACTATTTCTATCATTCATATATTCATCTCCTCTCCTATTGTAATGCGACATTCATAATTGAATACATGCATAACGATCAGGCTTTCCAAAACTTTGTGCATTTGCTGCATTTTCCTACAAAAATATCACAATACTGTCAACGGTGTCAGTTACACGACACCCAGAGGTACCTAAATCAAGTATTAAAAATTCCAATTGCTTTAGAAGATTTATCACAGCACACAATCCAAATAACTTGAATTTCAGAGATACTACAGAATACGAGTGTGCCTTTCTTTTTTTTTTTTCTTTTTTTTTTAAATTTAGTCCTCCAATGTTTAGTCATATCGGACAGTGAGTGGAATTGATGAAATTATGCTAAAATGAGCCCAGGGTCCATGGAGCTTGGAGTTAACCGACATTCTTCTTTCAGGATAAGGGAAAACCCCGGAGAAAACCTTATCCAGGCAACTCACCCTGACCGAGATTCGAACTCAAGACCTCTGAAAGGTGAAGCAGAAAAACTACAACCACGCTACCAAGGCGGACTACGAAGGTGATCTGAAAAGTTTCCGACCTAATAAAGACAAAAGACAATTTTTTCTGAATGTTATTCATTTTTTTCAACATAGTCTCCATGTAACTCAACACACTTCTCCCAGCGATGCTCCCATTTCTGTAACCCATCCAAATAGTACTCGGCGTTTCTCAACATAGTCTCCATGTAACACTACACACTTCTCCCAGCAATGCTCCCTTCTCTGTAACCCGTCCAAATAGTACTCGGCGTTTTTCAACATAGTCTCCTTGTAACTATACACACTTCTCCCAGCGATGCTCTCATCTCTGTATCCCGTACAAATAGTACTCGGCGTTTTTCAACATAGCCTCCTTGTAACTCTACACACTTCTCCCGGCGATGTTCCCATCTCTGTAACCCGTCCAAATATTACTCGGTGCTTTTCGACATTTTTTCTTAATTGTTCCTAGCCATCCCTCTTTAAATGTCCCTAACTAATTCCCTACATTCTTGCTATTCTTTTCCCCTTTTACCGACAAAATTTTTCTAATTACTACTTCACCCCCCAAATTGTCTCATTTACGTAGCCAGGACTGCTCTATCCATATCTTTGTTTGACTGCAATATAATATAAAATGGAAGTCTGCATTCTCTTCTCCACACATTGGACATTTATCTAGCTGCCTCTCTTGACCTATGCCTTTCAAGTTTCTCACTCTTGTTCTCGCCCAAGTAAAACCTCCCTCTAACTTATTACATATATCTATGCATCCTTCCCTCCTCCAGATTGTTTTCATTTCTGTATATAACCTCAGTGAGTTTTTGTCCCTTGCACTTGCATCTGTCCCTATCTTCTAATCTTAGCTTAACTTCTTTCCAAAAGCCTCTATACCCATATTCCGCATGTATCCAAGAATGACCCATACCTATCTGCTTCAACAAGTCATACATTTTATGTGACCAAGACCCACCCCAGTTACTTCTACTTTGAATATGAAAACATTCTTTAATAATATTGCCATCTTCCAAGTTAGTGATTCTGTATAAATATTTCATTGCCCTTAACAAGATTTTAATTTAGTAGAATGCCTGCCCAGTTCCAATTGTGCTGCCCCAATTAGGTGATGCTATTGGTAATCCCAATATATATTTACAGAAAAAATATATATACACACACATGGGTACCTTGTCTCTAAAGATTTTCTTTTTATAGATAGCAATAATTTCATTACTTCATTGAAAACTTTGTCGCTGGAAGTTCTTACGTGGACCTATAGAACGAGAATTAATTAGCGACGACATTTTCCATTGCGTAAACAATGAATTCAAGAGCAGGAAGGATGTTGAAAATTTGTCTGCAACTAAATTTTAAAATTTATTTTTTAGATAACGTACCACTGTATAACACATATCGCCAGTAGCATCGTATTCTTTTTTTTTTTCGAGTGGAGGAAAATTCATGTTACGCACTAACCCTGGGATTGGAGTGTGGGACTCTTCTGGGGAATTAAACCACCAGCCCTACCCACTAAAATACCTCTACCGGTGAGTATTCAGGAGTGGTGCTGTGGCAGTACCGCTGTAAGCACCTGCGGATTCAAGGAAGGGAGGTATTGGCCAGGCCGAAGCCTGGTCCAAGGTGAGGATGGTGGCAGGACGTAAGCATGACCGAAGCCCTGCTTACGCCCTTGCAAAGTACTGAGGGATGTGTCTGGATTTAGAGTGATGTATCTTTAGGTACTTATGGGTGATATGTTAGGTATTCTAGGTTGAGATGTTTGTGGAATTCTAGGTAAGGTTGTCATGGATTACTGTCTGTACTTGGGCCTCTTCACCTGGGGGTGATGGCCTCTGTCGCTGTAATCAGGTGGCCATCCGGATGGCTCCTCTGCAGTGTGCTGTCCGTCGAGCATCATTTGGAGGGCTGCCACTTCCTCCTTGATGTATCTCCGGATGGTCAGTGTCTGTTTTTGGGTGGTTCTGTTCAGAGTCGTTTAGTTATTTTATTGTATTCAACATATTTCATACCGAAACGCACGTTCCTATTCTATTTTACTCGCCTAAGAAAAAACATACGACGATGCACTTGATTATTTTATAAGAAAAGCATGATCTGTGAGAAAGCATTGTCCCTTCATAATGAGAAAAAGCCTGCTTCTACCTGCACCTCTAGAGCAAGTTAAGCGTAAATAAATACTCTAGCCATACTGACCAACAAATGTTGGTCATTCTCAGTAAATGTGATATTATCTATGTTATTCTCCTCACGTAGGTATGTGCTGGACCAGTATTTCTTATTCACAAAAACAAAAGCTTTCCTATTTCAGTGAAACAGTTGCCGAGGTCACATACATTATTTATACGCCACTTCCTGAGATTTCCAAACTTTCCTAGTGAGAAGATACACAAAGGACTCGAAATAAAAAACAAACGAACTCTACGAAACTTTTTTTCTTCAGATTTACATACCGCTGCAGGAAAATCGATCAACTTTACACACATATAGCATTAGCCATTCTTTTAACAAGATGCGTTCACAATACTTTCTCTATTCGTTCTTCTTCCATTAAACACAACCTTGCAAAGCTGACAATGCTTTTTAAGCGCTTGTAGAAATTGCTTTATCGTTTATTTCTTTGATTTAGAAAGACGGAAAGTGATTAGTAAATTAGCAAATTAAACCAGTTATGAAGTATTTAACAATTCAAAACCAGTATTAAGGAATATGTCTGTAAAACGTTACCCCACAAAAATCTATTTGCATAAATTGGGTGTTTTATACCTTTTGCTGTATGAACTGAAGCATTTTTACGCCATGAATCACCTGTACCAATGTTATGCATTGCACGCAGAAATTTTAGTCTTGCAGCAACAATCAGTTGTAAGCAGAATTTGGCAACCATCATTGGTTCTCCTATATTTGAATCCAAGAGATTTCAGAATATTATGCATAAAAGGTAAATAAACCGTATATTCTACAAGGAGCGTCCAGAAAGTAAGCTCTGTTTCAATTTATCTCCGCTGCAGCGCTGCAATCGCAGTTCCGTACATGCGTGGTAGACGCTCTGTATCAAGGAGAAGAAACGTGCGCCATTGTGAGATCGCTGTCAACCACGTACGGTTTGTTGTGCTTGTTTACAAAGTGGGTGATGATTGAAAATCCCACCGCTTGTGAAATCAGATCTATATTTCGTTTTCTGAATGCCAGGAAAGTGAAACAAATTGAAATTTATCGGCAAATTTGCGATGTTTACGCACAAAATGCGATGAGTGATACAATGGTGAGAAGATGGGTCCGACAGTTCCATGAAGAACGAAGTGGGCGTCCATCTTTGGTTATGGAAGAACTGCTTCACGCGATTGATGACAAGATCCAGGAAAACCACAAGTTTACAATTAGTGCTCTCGCTATGGAATTTCCCCAAATGTCACGATCACTAGTTCATAAAATTGTTACCGAAAAACTGAAATTTCGTAAACTTTGCTCAAGTTGAGCGCCAAAGGTTCTTACTGAGCAACTCAAAACAAAACGGATGGGTAGTGCACTTCAGTTTTTGACCTGTTATGCTGAAGGCGGTGAAGAATTTCTGACACAGTCACAGGAGATGAAACTTGGGTTTCTTACGACACCCCTGAAAGTAAGCGTCAATCAATGGAATGGAGGCACACCTCATCCCCAGCAAAGGTTAAGCCGAAAAAAATCTTGTCACCTCGAAAAATGATGTGCAGAGTGTTCTGGGACAGAAAGGCATTTTACTCATTGATTTCTTACCGCGTGGTCAAACAATGGTAGCAGATGTTTATTGCGAGATACTTAGGAAATTCCACCGCGCAATACAGAATAAGCGTCGAGTAATTCTGTCAAAAGGTGTTGTGCTTCTTTATGGCAATGCACGACCACACACTGCAAATGCGACAAATAACATCCTACGGGGATTTGGCTGGGACGTGTTTGACCAGCCCCGTACAGCCCTGACCTCGCTCCTAGCGACTTTCAGCTGATTTTGCATCTCAAATCATTCCTGGGCGGTCAACACTTCAACAATGACGAAGAGCTGAAAAAAAATGTTTCCAACTGGTTGACGACACAGGCGGTAAACTTCTATGAAAAAGGTATACAAAAACTAATGCCTCGCTATGACAAATGCCTGTAAAGTTTCGGCAATTATGTGGAAAAGTAGTTTAGGAGTTTTAGAATTTTGTGCAATAAATAATTTTCCTGTATCTGTACATAATTTAATTTTATTTCCAAGCAAATCTTACTTTTTGGACATAGCTCGTATTTTCCCAAAATTCTTAAAAATAAGACAGATATCTTGAGACGCAGGTTCCAAATCGTCAAATTCGTCATCGTTGCATATATTTAATAAGGCTATAGAGTCTTCGTCACTGGAGTTATCTGGAAAATTGATTTTTCTTCCAGTTTTTTCGTTCCTTGGCATTCCTAGTTTGGGCTCTTTTTGGCGATATTCCTTTTGGTTTTAATGTTTTTGTGCAACGTTTAGGGATCGCCGTCTCTCTGCTTCCTGTAGTTCTTCCTTCATTGGATAGGCTGTTAGAATCTGAGACCTCATTTTATTTGACTTTCGTTGAGTGGTCATCTTAGAAATATTTGATGGACCTGCAATGGGGAAAGTATCTACGACAGAAATTTTGGTAGAGCTTTTGGACGTTTCTGGATCTCTACAGACAGAAGTAATAGGTGAGGAAGGGACAGGCCTAATTCTGCCAACTGGAATAAGGAATTTGCTAAAGTACTCTGATATTGTTGGCTCAGTGGCGGTAGAAGTGACTGTTGCTGAGGTTTTGTCCAATACAGGTGTTTCTTGAAGCTTGAGTCCATTAGGCGATGTTTTATGATGTTCCTCCGCAACTCAAAGTGCCTTTTATTCTCTGGTTGTTGGCCTTCAGATAATTGTAAGTTGTCTGCGGCCATCAAATCTTCATTATTGACTGATGTGGATTGAGAGAACAAATGCGAGTGCACTGAAACCCATGAACTGCTATTCATTTGTATTTTTGTATAAGATTAATGGAAAGTAGCAAATCCCATATCACTTCAGGTAATCCGTTGGATAAAATAATTCTAACATTCAAATATGTGTTGGACAGTGGCAGGATTTAGTGTCATTACCCGCACGACGACAACGTGGAATTATCATGAGAAACACGCTTTAAACACAGCACCACACGATCGACTAAAGTATAAATTGGTAGCCATAAATAGGGACTCAACTTATGTACTTTATAAAACATGTTTAGAAATCTATTCAGTGTTACCTTGTGTAATCTTGATTTATCTGCACTGAGAAACTCAGACAAAACACACTTCTTCTCAACAAACCCTCATACCTGCTCCACGACCACGATACTCCTGTGCGTTACCCCGACTTGTTATGAACAGAGGATCTACCGAAAAGTCCTAAGATCCTGGCCTCCTTCTACCCGTGAGTGATGGAAAATCCGGGGCTGTTTCCATAGGACAATATCTGAGTTTTAAAAAAGCCCCCCACCCATCGACAACAACGTCAAGAGGGATGGAAGTGGATACCCCACTTACGTGCGTCAACCCCATAGGGAAAACTACCGAAAACGTCGGTTTCGCCGCCTGGTGATCTACCACATCTTCTACTAGCTCTGCAAGCTAGTGCCCGGGACCTATGAGGCAATCATCTACTCCCTCCGGGCGGCCGAGTCCTTGCCGGAGGAACCCAATTTCTCGCGAGTGTCGGGAACACACTCTCCTCTCGAGTCCAACCCAATCCCCCGGGAGGATTGGACAGTTCGGCCCGAGGTTCCTCTAGTAACGTCAGAGGTACCACGAGTGCTAAGGGTCCGCAGCGCCCGCACCACGTCAGCTGAAGGGGATGGATCTCGACTGTCCGCTAGATGTTAGTGGTATACAGGGTCTGATAGAATCATTTCGTCTCAAAATATTACATGAGCACCATTGTCCACTGAGCGCCATTGTACTACTTTCCCCTACATACCTGCCTCAGTGGTCAGCTAAGATCAGAAGCCTTTCCAGAAGTAAATAAAGGATGGTGATCAGTACGAAATGCAGAAGGAGCTGAAATAAAACTCTTTATTAGTAGGTGATATAATGAAGGCGAGGAAAACAGAAAACCCGGAGCGAAAAGACATCCAAACCCGCTTTCATCACAGTAAATTGTCCTTTTGTATCCACCGCCATTTGTGGTTTCCCGTCGGTCAAAATTACACATCTGGGCTATTTGTTTAGGCAGCTCCCGACACTTTTAGCACAAAAAGGCTTCAGAATCATGAATATAGATGCCATAATCGAGATGCTGCACCAGTGAAGTTTCATTATGCAAATCATAACCTGTCCTCCAATATGTGGCAGACACGATCCTGCGTATACACAGGACTATATTGATCAGAGCTTAAGACGCATGGTTCGTGGAAGTGACATGTCTGCCAAGAGGGTTACCGGTTATAAGGCTTGATGCATCAAAGGAGATGATTAATTAGACACTGAGCAATTCATGCGGGATATCGTTAGTCGACAGCCTATGCCTCAATGTTTATATTTCGCTGATGTTGATATACTCTCTTTGAAAACAGATGAATGCGTGAAAAAGTTGAGCAGCACTGAACTTTCCTAGACCTTTATGCTTCTAAAGGAACATGTATTATGTTTGATTTTCTCTGATTTTTTAACTATTATCATCAAAACCAAGATTTCATGGTGATAGTACTTAATAAAATTCGCATTAACAATTTTAATTTGTGCTGTTTTGTGTTTTTGTACCATAAATTTGCAATCATTTGGTGCAAATGTTTCGGGAGAATTAATGACTAATGACATGACTGAAATTAAAAGTAACAGGAAACCAGAGTAGCACAACTGTTAAAAACCCTGTTTTCCAAATTAAAATATTTTATTTGAAATCAGCAGATAACAATGGGCAACAATGAAACTGTTTCGGGCTTAAAAATAGTGAATTTACGTGTATTTTCATCCGCTGAATTCAAAAATAATCCTAAAAATCATAAGACTAGCTTTTGTTTTGAAGATAAAGTAAAGATTAAAGAGTAAAGATTTTAAAACTTCGGGGAATTTATTTTAGGAGTTGGCACACCTGTCAAATAACATCAGAGAGAAATTCTGGAAATTAAGTGATGCATAAGTTAAGGAAGGCAATTTTGTTGGTCCACAAATAAGAGAAACTGTATAGGATCCTGTATTTGACCAAGTTTTGGGGGGCAAAGAAAAGGAAGTAGGGAAGCCTTCAAGGGTGTTGTTCATAGATTTTTAGGCAACAAAAGAGATGACAACTACAAGCATTTGATGACAGTGCTCCTGCAAAAATACTGTAACCTTGGATGCAACATGTCCCTTAAGATCCATTTTCTCCACTTCCACCTAGACTTCTTCCCTCCTAGTTGTGAAGCTGTTAGTGATGAACATGGGGAGAGATTCCATCAGGACACTTCTGTTATGGTACAAGTATATCAGGGCCGTTGGAATGAAGTAATGCTTGGTCTTTGTATAGGGATTCTGCGGAACTCCATCACAAGAGGCAAGCTAAAAGACGACGAAGTCAATAGGCCACCACATGATTCTCTTCAGACACAACTATCTGCGAAGTATTTTTCCAGCAATTTAGAACTCTTAGCATGTAATTACCAGTTAGAAAAATCAAATGCACTTTCATTGTTGTTAGCATCTAGGTAATTAAAATGTATCCTTTTCTCTCAATCCGTTAATATGTAATACTTCCAACTTGTGTATATCACAGAAACTAGAGCTAATAATTTTTTTCATTGTCATATATCTTAACACAAAAGTAATAAGAGTGGCCTCTTGAAGTGCTAGAAACATTCAAAAATTATTTTTTTGTTGCCCAGTGTAATAGGTAAAATGAATATGAAAAAAATATCACACACCAGACATCGCCAAACTGTAGCATACAACAAGTTGTGATACTTTCACTTGTCATACTTGTTCTTTTGTCTGTCACAACTAAGTCACATGTAGAGAAAAATCTCTTACTGTCAGCGTTTGACATCGGCAACCAAAGACATTGAAGGGACTTTTCACAGAAATTGGGTTAAGAATCATCTTTTGCTTTCAATGCCAAGAGTACTGTTACTACATCTAATCTGCTGTCGTTACCACCATGGCTTTGCTGTTCAACAATGTCACAAAGCTCTTTGTAACAAAGAAACAAATCAGAATCACAAGTAATACCACTGGATTTAAATGCATTTAGTTTAAATGCTGCCATTGCATGATTTAAACCACATATACTTGATTTAGTAACTAGCCTAGAAGGTTCAAACAAATGATATAGCCTGTATGGTTATTACGTCATCAGTTTCTTTTGGCATAATGGAGTTCAATTTAGACAAAGTCATACGGCAGCAAACTTTTAGATTCGCTTCTACTGCTTCTCTAACACTGGGATCCATGATATGATCTACAAGTGCACTTAGTCTGTTTCCATAGTGACCACTCTCTAACATTTCACATTTGGTTCTCAGCAAGTTAATTCGGGATAAAGCAAGATGAGCTACAGGCTTCTGTTTAGACTGAAATTCTAATACTGGACCTGTTATAAATCTGCAATTATTAGAAACAAATATTGTTGCTCTTGTACCTTAAAAATATTGCAACACTTTGCATTCAAAAATGATCTTTTAACAAATTGAGCGCAGGAACTGAAAGCTTTTCTTTTAGAAAAGAAATTGACAAATTGCATCAAAATAGCTGGCAATATAAACTACTGGATTAAACCAGCTAGACCAGCGTGTCAGTAGAGGCAATGGGAGCAGTTTTAGCTTCTAGATCTGAGTGGTTTTCAGACAGGTATTGTTTGTATTTGTTTGTTAACTTTCGGTCATTTTGGAACACATTTTTAAGCTTTTATGGACTATATTTTAATTCTAATGTAACGTTTGGAAGTAGCTTCCTAGAAGCTTAGTACCTTCTCAGTACCTTTAGTACTTTTTTTTCTGTGCACGGTGTGCTATCGAATAAGCATACGACAAACAGTTTTCAGTATCACAGACCAGCCTGGTGCTGTGGTGTCTATTGTTGCACCGCTCAGCGGTTATTACAGTGCGCATGATGACGTCATTGTATTAGCCTTGTTAAGTATTAAATTTTATCTTCCTTTCGTTAAATTTGTAAAAGTTTTTTCTTGACTTCTAGCTTCACGCTATGAAGACACGAATGTTCAATTAAAGTTACGTTTATGCAATTTGTAATAGATGTTAATTTTTCCATAAAAACTAAAAGTAATAGAATTTTTCTCATTTTCGCTAAAAAATACATTTCTCGGAAAAAGGAAAATTCGCAAAAAAATCTCGAAAAAAATCGTTAAAAATAAAAACTATTATCAGATAAATAATTTTTCTAGTCCTGTTCCGGTCTCAATCCATCTTTGTCTAGGCCTTCCTGGATATATTTGTCCTGTGGATTTAAAATTTAAAATCCTTTTTGGTATTCTTTTGCAGTCCATCTTTTGATAGTGTTCTCTGTTTTCTCTATGTTCTTTTTTTAAATTTTATTATGTATATTAAAATGTTTAGCTTCTCCCTATATTCTGGTTTCTTAATCTATCTTTTCCTTTCATTAAGATAAATTTATTTAATGTCACCTAACATCAATGGTCCTATAGTGTCAACTGTTTAGGTGGTACAATATCTTGTATACAGTTGGTACAATTATCATTTTAGGAAATATTATGTTATGTGCAATATAAAAATATAGGTTCACACAAGTTTTACATTAATAAAGAACTGAAGAATTTACTTCTGTACAGCGCTAATTAATTTAGAGTTTTGTAGAAATAAATATGAATGAATGAAAGAATTAGAGAATGATTGAACTGAATGAATTATTTACTGTCCCTATTCCAAAATTGTATTAATGGCAACTTTAGGGAACATTTATTTGTGTTTACCTTGTTGCTACCTTGGCTTGTACGACACCCTGGTCTTCTATTCTGGCAGGTAGCTCTTAACTTCCATGCCTCCTTGTTACTTAATTAGCCCCTTTCCTCCCCCATAGCTTCCTTTCTTATATTATTTATATTTCTGGCCTATTTTTCTTTTACATTCTGCAAGAACTCACCAATACTTCTTACCTTACTTTCCTCCTTTCCTGTTAACATTCCCTACTTTCTCCCATTTTGCCTCCCAAACTTTTTTTCTCAACACTGCAACCTCCTCAAATTCTGTTACATAGTGTTCTATGCTTTCTTTTCCCCCACACAATTCACAAATTCCTTTTTCCCTACCTCTTAACCCTCTTAGAAATATTGTACCTGTTCTCATCCAAGCTAACCCTTCTCTCTCTTGCCTATTGCAGTAATCTACAAATGCTTCTCGTCCCCAATTTTTCTTTACTTGCTTGTAAAATTATTATGATCGCATATTTTCTAGACTTCCCCACATTTCCTGCCTTTCAATATCTTCTATTCTGCATTTTACCGGTTTACCCACATCTTCATATCTTTCCCATTCTTATTTTTTCCATAATTCCACCTATTTCTGGAGAGCAACTGTTTCAGTTTTCTAAGCTTTTCTGTTGGGAGATGTATTTAGCTTTACTTGTCGGAGTTTACCTTGTACATTGGTTTCTATCCAGTGATGTTTCCAGTTTTCAATTATTTTCTTTTTGTTAGGACATAACTAAGGTGCAGATTTATAGGCACTGAAAATGGGCAAAATAGGCACTTAAATAGACACTAAAATTTGATAAGTAAACGCTTAGAAATTTTAGTAAAATGGCTCCTAAAATGCACTATAACAAAATGACAATCATTGCAACATATGCTGCAACAAACTCGCTAAACACTTTCCTAGGCGAAATAGTCTACATTTATTCCAAATTTCATAAATGTCTCCACAGGAAGGTAAAACAACGGATTTTCTCGTATAATTAAAACAAATATAGATCCACTTCACTAAATAAAATCCATAATGTGCATAAAGGTGTGAAGTAATTAATTGTGTCAAAAAACAAAAACATGGGTTTTGGGGGAGGGGGGCTTAAGGTTGAAAATTGAAATATCTGGAGCTTTTGTTAGATTTGTTTAAAATTTATTTCTGTTACCGAATCAGAATGGAATAATACCAAGTTTCAGCTTTATAGTTACAATAGTTTATGAGGCATTAATAGTTTATGTTTAAATTACAGGCGATTTTCAAAATGTCCCACATATTATAATTCTAAAAACTAATGCTTGGGGTGTAACTTTCTGCAGTCATTTTAACCTATTAATGACCTGTACCTATTTGAAGTATTTGTCTTCGCCATATCAACCAAGAGAAAAATATAACCATACCTATTTAACAATTTCTATTTTCATAAAGCTTTTTCAGTAAGTAGTAAGCATTATAATTTTGCCCGCCTCGATAGCGTAGATGGTAGCGTTTCTGCCTCATGTTCAAGTGGTCCCGAGTTCGAATCTCGGTCAGGGTGAGTTACCTGGATAAGGTTTTTTCCGAGGTTTTCCCTTATCCTGAAAGACGAATGTCGGGTAACTCTGAGCTCCATGGAAGCATTGAGCATCATTTCACCCATTTCATTCATCGTCCGATATGACAAAATGTTGGAAGACCTAAATTACACACAAAAATATTATAATTCTTTGTAATACAAATAACAAAAACACAACAAATGTAAATGGGTACATTAAACATGCAGTTGCCCTTACAGGCATTTTTAGAATTTATACAGATTAATATAAAACTGCAACCTATGGAACATTTTGAAGTTAGGAAAATGTAGAAAATATGGAATCTGAGAAATCTGAGGTTAAAATTACGTAATAGCAGCTACGATACAGGTGT
Source organism: Mantis religiosa (assembly GCA_030765055.1). Lineage (NCBI taxonomy): Eukaryota > Metazoa > Arthropoda > Insecta > Mantodea > Mantidae > Mantis > Mantis religiosa. Next base: position 141,500,164 of record CM060956.1, on the reverse strand, counting down.
AGGGTTATCTAAATAGCCATATGACGTTTTCTGTAGTACCCTATGTCTATATTAATTATAAGACAAAATAACTAAATTTGGTATTGGAAATTAATTGTTCTTTCACAATTTAGCCATTAATCGTACCTAATACTGGTCCGAACTATAAAGCCCGGGCCTTAATGTACTTACAGCATAGTAAGTCGTCATTAAGATAGTTGTCTCATGTGTTTATGAGAACTCCTAGTGGTTTACCGGGAGAAACACGAGTGAGTTGGAGAATTTAATGTCATGTTGGCACGTTGGCCATAATAGCTCAAATGGTTAGAGTGGCTGGACGGAAACCAGAAGATCCGTGGTTCAAATCCCGGCTATGGCATTGAATTTTTCAATCTGGCTCTACCCTTTCATAAATTTGGTATTTTTGTAAGTTTTGGGTCAATTTGCACAGGTGTGTCTCCTTAATAAACCCATTTTTGTATATCCAATGTGCAGCAGTAAGAAATTTCTCTTCCCCGAAAACTTCACGTTGAAACTAACAAATGCAAGAGCTGTTGTCACAAATTACAAGCAGAAAAAATTGGCTAAAAAGGCAGTTTTAGGCACTAATAAGCAGAATAGGCATTTATAGGCACTATGAAACTAAGAAATTAGGCAAATAATTGTAGGAAACGTGCTTATGACTTAAAAGCCTGCGTTTCTGAACAAAGGAATAAAATAGGCAAACAGGGCAAAATCCGCCCCCTAGACATAGCATTGTCATGACGAATACATATTGAAGGCTATACCGGTGGTTGTTTTGCTGCTTCTTTAGCACGTTCATGACCCTTTTCATTTCCGGCTATTCCTTGTGGGGGATGGTATACACGTAAACAGTATTTTACTTCTAAAATAAGTTCATTGTACAAATTTTAGATATCTTTAATTAATTATCTAGTACGTTATTACTTCAGAGCAAGTCCAGTACGTCAGATTTTTCATCTAAATCCTCTACATTGAGTTTTAGGTAAATTTAAACACCAAGCTGATGCACAATTCATAGGAATTTCTCTGCAGCTTGGACTGGAACATTTCTAAAGGCTAGTTTTCTTTCCCAGCTGTTTGGTCTGGCCACTTAGACGCCCACGTTCAGTTCACGTTCGTGAAAGAACAGCTTTCCATTAAAACTCGTAATGTAAAGCTTAATTAAATACCTGTGCTTAAAGAACTCACGAGTTCGGGACCGTCTCTTGGGGATAAACCCCAACAGTCGAAATTTCCACTGAGACTACAGAAACTCCAGTCACGTCCACCAGCAACAGGGAGGCCAGTCAAGTGGTAACTAACTGCAGAAATAAATTGCTCTAGATAAAGCGATATAAACTCCTGGAATTAATGTGCACTTAAAAGTACAAAATAATTAAATGCATTAAAGAAACAGGATGTAATATATTTTGAATTTATAATTCATTAAACCTATTCCTTTTAAAGTCATATTATAGTGTGATCCATATAAACCTGAACCATAACCTTTGAACCAATAGTAGCACACGTGCAACTTTGGGAGAATATAATACACAATTGGGGGATTACATTGAACTATGTACATCCTAAGGAATAAACAGCAAAAAAATAAAAAATATGGTATGTAAAAGAGGATCGATACTTAGGAAAGGAGAGGAATGGTTCATAGGGGATCAAAATGTAGAAGTGGTAAACGAGTATGACTATTTAGGTGTAAGGATGTGTAGTAGTAGAATGTGGGCCACACAAGCCAGAAAAATGATAGCTAATGGCAGGGCAGCAATTTCAGGGGTAAATATATCTAAACATAAACTGGAGATATCATTTAGATGGTTAGAAAAAATGTACGAGGCATGTGTTTTAAGTCAGTACCGTTTTGCGATTCCGCCGCCGCAGCGCTACGGTCGGCGTTCCGCGCATGCGCGATGGTTACTTACATCCCTTGTCTACGCACTAACGCCATTACAGTGTGATTATTCATTGTATATTTTGGCTACTGAGTGTTTAAGATGCCTCCGACAATCATGAGTCCCGCCGATTGTGAAGTACGGGCTGTTAGTGCTAAAGACGTGAAACCGATCGATATTCATCGTGAGATCTGTGAAGTTTACGGACAGAACATTATGAGTGATGGAATGGTAAGGAAATGGGTGAGCATTTAAAGATGGCCGCACAAATGTGCATGATGAAGAACGGAGTGGGCGTCCTTCGGTCGTTACTGAAGATTTGGTGCAGAAAGTGGAGGAAAAGATAATAGAAAACAGACGCTTTACAATTTCATCATTGTGCGACTATTTTCCTCAATATTCTCGTAGTGTTTTGTATCGCATTGTGACCTAGAACTTGAAGTACCGGAAATTGTGTTCACGTTGGGTTCCGAGAATGTTGACGGATTTGCACAAAACCCAACGTTTAGGCAGTGCATTGACCTTACTTGAGCGGTACCACAATGAAGGTGAAGATTTTTCAGACCAAATTGTTACTGGTGACGAAACATGTTTGGCCTACGTCACACCAGAATCGAAACAAAAATCCATTGAATGGCGACATTCATCATCACCCACAAAAGTGAAGTTTAAGCAAACAATTTCTGCCCGGAAAGCCATGTGCACAGTTTTTTGGGACAGAAAAGGAGTTCCGGATGTTTGGTGTTCCATTCTAACACTATGTACATTACTTGCGGAAACACCAAGGAGATTATCAGTTTCTTTCTGAATATTTTTATACACGATTCCGAGATTCTTTCCTTAAGCATCGCGAAACAATGCGTGATCTTTTGCCCCTCGCTACTTTTTAAAGGTTTGCCTCGATTGTGTTTTATTTGGGCTGAAGAACCGGCCTGCTCCATGATGAAAAGCTTTCAGATTTTAAATTGCATATACATAAATGTTCTTGGGCTTGTGAGGTACGCGAGATGTACGGGAAATACAGTTGGGTCCAGAGGTTCTAATGCCATCAGTCCTGGACCCGGAGGACCAAGATCCGGGCCTCTTTAAACCAGGGAGTATCCGAGCTGTCCAGAAGGGTGCTTGGAGTCCTCCGTGGGGCTTTCCGTAGGGCAAGACCTGGGTTACTAACAAGCCCCCCCCCCATCTGGTCCAAATACACAAGACGGGATGGAAGGGGATACGCCACTTACGCGCGCGAACACAAAAAGGTGAAGGCTACAGATATGACCTCGATGGGGCCGCCTGGTGATCTAGCACACTTTCTACTAGCTATGGAATATTAACGGCTTCCCTCAACCCCATCTGGAGACGTACCCGATCACCCACGGGTATCGGGGACCACTGTCCTCTCGAGTCCAACACAATCCGAACAACTCCCTATCAGGGAGGGGCTCGAATGTTCGGCCCTAAGTTCCTCTAGTAACGTCAGAGGTACTACGAGTGCTAGGGGTCCGCAGCGCCCGCACCAAGGCAGCTGAAGAGGACAGATCCCCTCCCCTACGGGGTATACGAAATACGTTAAATGCGAGGATCTACTCCCATTAGTCCTGGACCCGTAGGACCAGAACCCGGGTCTCTCGGGTTTATTTACCGTAGGACAGTACCTGCACACGGCAGACGGGACGGAAGTGGATACGTCACTTACGCGCCGGTCCTTAATGAACGATCTACCAAAAAACCTTGGTAGGGCCCCCGGTGATCTAGCACACCAACTACTAGCTCTGCAAGCTAGCACCCGGGACTTATGAGGCAACCCTCTACCCCCTCCGGGCGGCCGAGCCCTGGCCGGAGGTACCCAATTTCCCGTGGGTGGCAGGAACATACTGCCCCCTCGAGTCCAACCCAATCCGAACAGCTCCCAGAGGTAGGGGCTCGAATGTTCGGCCCGAGGTTCCTCTAGTAACGTCAGATACACCACGAGTGCTAGGGGTCCGCAGCGCCAGCACCACGGCAGCTGAAGGGGACGGATCCCCTCCCCTACGGGGTATAGGAAATACAGTTGAGCCCAGAGGTTTCACTCCCATTAGTCTTGAACCCGTAGGAACAAGAGGGCGTCCTCCGCGGGGCTTTCCATAGGGCAAGACCTTGTTTCTTAACAAGCCCCCCCATCTGGTCCTGTGGACTCAAGACGGGATGGAAGTGCATACGCCACTTACGCGCGACAACACCAAAGGTGAAGACTACCGAAAACCTCGGTGGGGCCGCCTGGTGATCTAGCACACCTTCTACTAGCTTAGCAGGCTAGTACCCAGGGGAATTAATGGCTTCCCTCAACCCCGTCCGAAGACGTAACCAATGCCCACGGGTATCGGGAACCACTGCCCCCTCGAGACCAACCCAATCCGAACCCCTCCCAGAGGCAGGGGTTCGAATGTTCGGCCCGAGGTTCCTCTAGTAACGTCAGAGGTACCACGAGTACTAGGGGTCCGTAGCGCCCCCACCACAGCAACTGAAGGGGACGGATCCCCTCCCCTACGGGGTATAGGAAATGCAGTGTTAAATATCAGAATCAACTCCACACTATAAACAATAACATCTTATTCAGCATTCAACTCGATACAGGCCTATTTCCGAGAGAGCTGTCTGATACGCATGTACTGATAGTCTGTTAACAGCCAGAAGGTTTTTGCTGCGCACCCACTCAGGTTTTGGGTTTAACCGCAGGTTGAAATTTTGGTGATGCAGGATGTGGTGGGATTATTTTGTTGAGGAAGTGTTACAAGTTGGCTTATTCTTGCTCCTCTAATTTTCTTTACATTCTTTTGTTTATTGGATCAAATTGGGGTAAATTTTGTAGCCAAACAGCTCATTGGATAATTGTGGAGTTCAGCTTTTGCTGCTGCTCGGATTAACTCCAGTGTTACCTCAGGTGCCCGCATGGCATACGGGGTACCCGGAAAAGCCTGAAGCGGCGTCTTGTAGCGTCGTAATCTCCTAGAGACCGAACTAGGGTGCTTCTATGTGTTGGAAATTGAGCGTAAAACGTTGTAGCCCAACGCCTAATTTCGTCCATCGCAAAGGGAGAAGAGAGGCTTCGTGAAGCAACCTCACGGGGAAGGAACGGCCTACAGAATAGATGGAACGGAGTCCTCTATTCGGCGGATGTTGGAGACATGCGAGCCAGCAATCTGCGGGCATACCCCAGATCACACAAGCGCACATCATGAGTGGGATTATCAACGCTCGAAAGAGGTGTACAGATGTATTATTTTATCTTGAAAGGAATCCTGCGCGGCAGGGATGAGTATCAACTGTGGTGGGGATAGTGCACCTATCGCCACAATGCGTCACACGCGTAAGATTACGAGAGGGGAGGGCGCTGCATTAGGTGTCTAAAAACAAATTTCATTCTCGACGCCAGCTTTTGCAGCTCTTATAAACTAAGTTGTAATTCTTACTATGGTAGTAATCTCCAAGCTTTTGTTGGATCTTAAATAGTACATAGGTATTTGGAACAAAACACTGTTCTCCTCCAGGAGGCATGATAAACAACTGCCGGCCTTTCAATATCGCTGTAGAGCCCCTGTAACGTATTTCACTCCAGGCATATGGTCCAGTATGTGCTGTATTTATATAAGTTTCATCCATATAAACTATATAAACTTCGCTTCGATATCTCCGAATATTTCGTAAATATTTAAGCCTTTTAGAACGTATGGTGCGATGTTCGATTAAAATTTGTCTTTCACGCCTAGTTTTTTTCCTTCAAATAATCCTAGTTTCAAAAGAACTCTTCTTAATGTTCAGACACTGCCTTGAAAGACAGTAGAATTTTGAAGCTTCATAAGCACTTTCTTCAGAGTTGGTCTTTGTGTTTCTGTGTTTTAAAAATTATTCACAGTTCGCCTATTTCTGAATTAAAACATCCAAATTAGATTTTGTGCATGTTCTTAATCTTTGTTTACTGGACATAGAGAAGGACGTTGTTGCACTAGCACCAATGGCTTTTCTTTCCTTAATAACTCTCCTAAACTGCTTTCAGACACAACTGTTGCCTCAGATACCCTTCCCCAGATTTTCATAGCTGACCCACGCCATTGTTCCTTATTATAAATGTAATGATATTGGTTATTACTTCTCGTGTTTTTAAATGTAGCACTTTATTTCCTAATATGCTGCTAGGAGGCGTCATTTATAAATGCTTTCTTGGAACCAGGAGACAAGCACATTTTGAAACAAGCTGTAGTATTACCGAGTAGCTTTGTACGTATTTACTTGCTCGCAGCTGGTACGCAACTGACCTGCCCTCCCCTTCAGTTGCAACCGTTCTGAGGTGGACTCGTCCAGATACCACTGCGCATCGCTCTGTACTTTTCAAGATAAAAAAGTACATCTGTACCTTTAAGCGGATTGGCATCGAGACTGAACCCAGCATTGGGTACAGGGAGGCAAGAGCCCACTGTACCCATGCGGAGAGGTCCCTAATATGTGTAAGGAAAGAAAGGCCTGTATCAAGTTGGACGCCCAGGTACTTTATGGAATTAGCCCACTATCCTGCGGTCTCTAAAGTGGACGTTGGGGCAGTCAGCGGGGGTGTGGCGCTTAGTAAGGAGAATGGCGTGGCTTTTTCCGGATTGACGGACATCCGCCAACGCCTGCACCTCTCATGTGTGAGACAGAGGTGTCTCTGTTTTGGGTTGAAGGCTCTGATATTACGAATGCACCACTCAAAAATGTTCTTTATTTCCACCGAATTACAATAGGAACACTTGCCGATTACACAGAAATACGTAATGCACACAATCACAATTCACCAGTTTGTCCGTCACAGGTCCACTGCGCGCAGTTACGTACATTCCTCCGATGCACGTGCACAGTCCGTTCGCTCACTGGGCGCTCCTCACCGCTGCTCGACAAGAACTGAACTGAACTCCAAGAGCCAAGAGCCAGAACAAGTCGTCCGGGTGCTCCCGGACGGTGGGTAGAGCGCCACGGTACCTATCTGCTGTGCGGATTTACCCGTGCGGTCTTATAGGATTTGTCTTTCCTCCAAAGCTTGGATGTCCCTGTTAACTGATGGACCTGATTCTGCCTCTGGTAGTGCTCCTGGAGGCGGGATGAGCTTCCAAGTAGGAGGCCAGTGCCCTAAACCGCCACGCTTGGAGCGGCCTGCGTTGCAGTGTCCGTCCAGTGTGGCGGGGCCAGCGGCGAGAGGTCGGGTGGTTGGTGACCGTTTAGGTGGTGGTTCTCATCGGGGTCACACAGGGGAACTGAACTCGCCAACTGCAGCCCCCTTTTATAGGCATATCGCTGTTTCTCGAAGTCTCTCGTTTCAGTGAATCACCGCGAAGGTTCCAGACGGCAGGGGGCGAGGGAAGAGGCGCCCAGCGACCAGTGACACTTCCCTAATCATCCCCTCAGTTGGTAACCGAGATAAATGGGTAGGCGTGACGGAATGCCTCCGGTCCCCTACTCAGCTGTCAGTTGGTCGTGCTTTCCGATAATTGGGTGACAATATACAGCTTAATTTAACGTAATAAGTTAATAGTGTGTATAATTTCACTGTCTTCTGGTAGTAAATGGAACACATCTATGTTGTATGTGAAGCAGAAGGATAAAATGTGGGGCTATTACGTTTATAAGAATCGAAGCATTTGAATACTTTTCTCTATCCGAAATTAGCTCGCACAGAGCAGTGATCAGAAAACTACTTACAGTATTGTACTTAAAGGAGGGGTTTATGGTACGCATGCAAATAAAAGAAAACGACCACTAACTTCGCTAAACCAATAATCAGCTTAACCTTTTTCTGTCCCAATATCTCTGTCTCTGTCTCGCTTCCCTCCCAGATGTTTGCAGCAGGATTAAGCTACGTTGAGACAGATTATACACCAGGGCGCTACCTAGTGTAGCTCCTTAATGTCTTCACGAGTGGGCACCGGGCCTATACCCGGGACTTGAAATCCGCCCCATCCAGTCCCGTGAGCAAACAAAGCACAACCCTCCACCTCAGTACCTACACTACGGCGCAAGATTGTTGCACAAGTAAAGCAAAAATTAGGAGCAGATTTCCATTTCATATGTACAGTTGGACATAGAGGAACATTTAATATTTCTGTTTCACATTTGCAAATGGACATAGATGAACATACTAACGCTATTCAAATTATATTTGTAAAAGCCAGAAGAAATTTGCAAGATTTCAAGTACTAGCGGCAAAGTGTGTATAGTACATAGTGTAAATAGTAATTTAAATAGCAAATTACATTACCGAAAATAATAAGTAAATTCTTAATACAAGTGAACATAACGGTAGAGATGACAGTAAATCTTCGAGAAGGTGTTGCAGGCCCGCCTTCAACATCTTCTGGACCAACATAACGTGCTACGACCCAAGCAGTTTGGTTTCCAACGTCAACACTCCACCTCTCACCAGTTACTTCACCTCGTGGACGATGTAATACGCGGGTTTAATAACCGGCATTACGTTACAGCAGTATTCCTAGACATCTCTCGAGCATTGCACTCGGCGTGGCATGACGGCCTCATCCATCGGCTCATCCACTACAATATCCCAGCATACCTTATACAACTCATCAACACCTACCTTAAAAACCGTTCCTTCGTCGTTGACAGGGACGACATACATTGTCAACCCTATGGTATTCAAGCCGGGGAAACACAAGGCAGTGTCCTTGGTCCCCTCCGATTCCTCACCTATATAAACACCCTCCCTACCCTAATAGGCTGTAACCTCTATCTATTCGCTGATGACACCGCATTAACGGTCTCATCTAAACGACACCTTAATGCAGTAACCAAGGCGCAGCGTTACGCTGATATGCTATCTGCCTGGTATATCACTTGGCGCTTGAAGACAAATGCAACTAAATCTAAAGCAGTCACATTCACCCGCCGTACTCCACAAGATGTAACCAATCTCCGCCTGGCTGGAGAGGAAGTACAATGGTCCACGGAGGCTACATACCTTGGAGTAGCCCTGGATTGGCGTCTGACGTGGAAACAACACATCACCACTGTGGCTAATAAAGTGTCCAGAAGGATGGCCATGATATATCCTATGTTTAATAGGAAATCAACAATGAGCCTGCACAACAAATTGCTCATATACATGCAGATACTCCGCCCTGCAATAACCTATGCTTGCAAAATCCCATCTCCACAAACTCTAAGTCCTTCAAAACCGCTACCTTCGGATAGCAACAGCTTCCGATTGGTATATTCCTAACGATAATATCCATGCAGACCTCTCCTTTCCAAAACTCACAGACTACATCCTTACCTTATCTCATAATTTTTATAACAAGCTCCCTTCTAGCTTCAACAGTCTAATCGGAGGTCTGGGAGAATATGACCTCAACCCCGGTGAAACCTATAAGCGACCCAGTCTAGTGCTAGCACCACCATAGGCCCATACAATCCCACAGATATCCATTACATTTCAACCCCTACCAATAAAGCAAACAACCATAATGACATATGCACCACCATTCACCGACTGTCATATCATTAAAAACCACCACCATGCCAGTAAGGGACAATGCCCCTCCTCTGAGCAGGAGGTTCACCTTCAACGACACTGTGCTGTGTGAGTGATAAACCAGATATTGTGTACATGAATTGTAGGCACAATTAAGAAAGTTCACAAAAATTCTATTCACTTAAAGATGTTTACGTTCTTATTCCTTTTGTCACATAGGTTTAGCATCAGCAGTAACGGTGCTGATGGAAGATAAACAAAATTATGTACGTAAATCCTATAATGTCTATGGAAATGTATTGGTTACGTCCAGAAGGGAAAGTGTTCCATCTTTAATACAAGATCAATGTGATCCGAAACTGTCGTAAGGCTTCTACGAATTTGCAAATCAAATTCCATGTCCACCAAGAAAGTGCTATGTGTCATTTATACATAATGTAAATCACCGTTCTGTGAAAATAAATCACGATTTACGTTCTATTACATATGTTTGTAGAGTATGGTACTCATTTGAATGTGTCCTTCCTTGATGGCATTCGCTTCTCATGAAATCTGTCGGAATAACTTATGCTCTTGCAGTTGTGGATTGATTATGAACCTTTGGTATCATTTTTATTTTTTCTGTTAGACATTTTCCAAAGACTATCTGATTCAATAAGGGAGAGGAAAGCTTTACATGAGGGTCCCTGTGTACGCAAGTGTTTAGCTGTGAGGATATGCCCTTAAACAGTGTACTTGAAAAATAAAGGTCAGGCATACACCAAACAAAAGCCATGGTAAATTACATTTTCAGTAGTGAGTTACTATTAAGTCTGTGGAAGTAAGATTAAAGTTAGAAAACTAAGTAAATAAATCTACTCGTCAGTTTTTTTTTAACTTATCCAGAAAGATGGGTGTCTGGTAACTCTTAAGTTGTATTGTCCTTGGGTTCATTTGAGCATCACTTCATATATCGTGCGATGTGATTTAACCTTGGAGGTTTACCCTTATTCTGAAAGATGAATGCCTGGTAACTATAAGTTCTATGGTCACTGTACTCATTTGAGCATCATTTCATTCACCGCCCGATATGACTTAACGTTGGAAGCTTTCTCTTATCCTGAAAGGATAATGTTTAATAACTCCAAGTTTTATAGACCCTACCTCATTAGAGCATCATTTCATTCATCGTCCAATACGACTTAATTAACGTTCGGGGGTTTCCCTTATCCTGAAATACGAATGTCTGGTAGCTCTAAGCTCTCTGAACCCTGGACTCATTAGAGTATCATTTCAATCATCATCCGAAATGACTTAACGTTGGTGCTTTGCCCTTATCCTGAAATATGAATGTTTGGTTACTCTAAGCTCTATTTGCCTTGGTCTCATTTGAACACCATGTTATTTAACATTGGATGTTTGCTCTTATCCTGAAATATGAATGCCTAGGAAGTAAAAGTTAAATATGCCCTGGCATCATTTGAACATCATTCCATTCATTACCTGATATGACAACGTCGGTGGTCCTTCCTTATCCTGAAAGAAGTAATGTCTGGTAGCTGTAAGCTCTGTGGACCCTGTACTTATTTAAGCATCATTTCATTCATCGTCCGATATAACACTGTTGGATGGTTTCCCTCACTATGAAAAATGAATGTTGGATAAATTTAAACTCTGCGGCCCCAGGAATCACTTGAGCATCATTTCATTCATTGTCCTATACGACTTAACGTTGATGGTTTGCCCTTTACCTAAAGGATGAATCTCTGGCAAATCTAAGGTGTGTGGACCCTAAACTCATTCTAACATCATTTCATTCATCGTCCGAGATGACTTAACGTTGGCGGTTTGCCCTTATCCTGAAAGATGAATGTCTGGTAAGTCTAAACTCAATGACCCTGGCGTCATTTGAACATCAGTTCATTCTTCGTCAGATATGACTTAACGTTCGAGGTTTACCCTTATACTGAAAGACGAATGTCTGGTAACTCGAAGCTCTATAGACTCTAGTCTCATTTGAACATCATTCCATTCATAGCCAGATATGACTTAACGTTCGAGGTTTACCCTTATACTGAAAAACGAATGTCTGGTAACTCGAAGCTCTATAGACTCTAGTCTGATTTGAACATCATTCCATTCATAGCCAGATATGACTTAACGTTCGAGGTTTACCCTTATACTGAAAGACGAATGTCTGGTAGCTCGAAGCTCTATAGACTCTAGACTCATTTGAACATCATTCCATTCATAGCCAGATATGACTTAACGTTCGAGGTTTACCTTTATACTGAAAGACGAATGTCTAGTAACTCGAAGCTCTATAGACTCGGGTCTCATTTGAACATCATTCCATTCATAGCCAGATATGACTTAACGTTCGAGGTTTACCCTTATACTGAAAGACGAATGTCTGGTAACTCGAAGCTCTATAGACTCTGGTCTCATTTGAACATCATTCCATTCATAGCCAGATATGACTTAACGTTCGAGGTTTACCCTTATACTGAAAGACGAATGTCTGGTAACTCGAAGCTCTATAGACTCTAGTCTCATTTGAACATCATTCCATTCATAGCCAGATATGACTTAACGTTCGAGGTTTACCCTTATACTGAAAGACGAATGTCTGGTAACTCGAAGCCCTATAGACTCTAGTCTCATATGAACATCATTCCATTCATAGCCAGATATGACTTAACGTTCGAGGTTTACCCTTATACTGAAAGACGAATGTCTGGTAACTCGAAGCTCTATAGACTCTAGTCTCATTTGAACATCATTCCATTCATAGACAGATATGACTTAACGTTCGAGGTTTACCCTTATACTGAAAGACGAATGTCTGGTAACTCGAAGCTCTATAGACTCTAGTCTCATTTGAACATCATTCCATTCATAGCCAGATATGACTTAACGTTCGAGGTTTACCCTTATACTGAAAGACGAATGTCTGGTAACTCGAAGCTCTATAGACTCTAGTCTCATTTGAACATCATTCCATTCATAGCAAGTTATGACTTAACGTTCGAGGTTTACCCTTATACTGAAAGACGAATGTCTGGTAACTCGAAGCTCTATAGACTCTAGTCTCATTTGAACATCATTCCATTCATAGCCAGATATGACTTAACGTTCGAGGTTTACCCTTATACTGAGAGACGAATGTCTGGTAACTCGAAGCTCTATAGACTCTAGTCTCATTTGAACATCATTCCATTCATAGCCAGATATGACTTAACGTTCGAGGTTTACCCTTATACTGAAAGACGAATGTCTGGTAACTTGAAGCTCTATAGACTCTAGTCTCATTTGAACATTATTCCATTCATAGCCCGATATGACTTTACGTTGGTGGTTTGCCCTTATCCTGAAAGATGAATGTCCAGTAGCTCCAAGCTCTGCGGACCTTGGACTCACTTGAGCATCATTTCATTCATCGTCCGATATGACTTTACGTTAGTGGTTTACCCTTATCCTGAAAGATGAATATCGGGTAACTCTAAGCTCTTTGTACCATGGAGTCATTTGAGCATCATTTCATTCATCGTCCTATATGAATTTACTTTGGAGGTTTCCCATATTCTGAATGATGAATGTCGGTTGACTCTAACCTCTTTGGACCCTGGACTTGTTTGAGCTTCATTTCATTTATCGTCCGAGGTTAAAACGTTGGAAGTTTTCCCATATCCTGAAACATAAATGTCTGGTACCTATAAGTTCTATGGACTCTACTCTCATTTGAGCATCATTTCATTCATCATCCTTTATGACGTTAAGTCAGAGTTAAGTTCTTAGTCACGTTAAGTTGGAGGTTTTCCCTTATACTGAAAGAGGAATGTCTGGTACCTCTAAGCTCAATGACCCTGGCGTCATTTGAACATCACTTCATTCGTCGTCAGATATGACTTAACGTTCAAGGTTTACGCTTATACTGAAAGATAAATGTCTGGTAAGTCTATGCGCTATGGTCCCTGGGCTCATTGGAGCATCATTACACATATCGTTCAATATGACTTAACGTTGGAGGTTTTCCCTTATCTTGAAATTTGAGTGTCGGATAACTATAAACACTGTGGATGATGATGATGATGATGATGATGATAATGATGATGATGATGATGATGATAGTTAGCATTATTGGCCTCCCTAACCACCCTCTTCCATTCTAATCGATCCTCTGCTTTTCTCTCCAGCAGTTAACCCCCAAATTTTCTCAAGTCATCTTCTGCATCATCTACCTATCTTTTCTTGAGCCTTCCTCTTCTCCTTCTGCCATCCAGCGTGGACCCTGATCTTATTTCTTCCAATGTCCAATACGACTTGAAGTTGGAGGGCGTTAATGAAATAACAAAAAGTAGAAAATTAAATTTTCAGTACTCATTTACTATTAAGACTGTTGAAGTGAGATAAAATGTAGAAGATTATGTGCATCAACGTAATTTTCTAGGAGTGGTGAACGTTAAGAATAGTGAAAGCAATTGGTATATTTAATTTTATAAATACTCGTAATATATATTAGTACACTTAAGAAAGACGACAAGACGTTTTTTTCGGAATATACTGTAATTGAAGTTCTTCCCAGAAAACTGGCTGCTTCCATAACGGTGTTTCTAATTGGTGTTCATCATTCATCACCTAATTAGTAATCATGACGTTCATAGTTTGGCAGATTCCAGAGAAATTAGCTAGAAAACATGAATAGGCAGTTCTCTCTCACGCGCACCAATTAGCAACAAGGAACCCTAAATGCATCCCACAAATCATTACCTTTTATTAGGCTACCGCTTCTCTCTTTCATCTTAACAAGACGTAATCCGGTTGCTAATGAATATCGCCCAGACTTAGCACTGCTAGAAAAGCCATTCTTAGCGGTTATTTATAAGAGTCATGTTTATAATCTCGACACACACACACACACACACACACACACACACACACACACACACACACACACACACACACACACACACACACACACACACACACATTTCCGCCTAAAATGTGAGGTTAAGGAAGTCACACGTTTATGAAGTTTCACATCTTGTTTATGAATATTATGACGTTCTTCATTTGTTAAGCATAGCTTGGGCTGTACGAAACTTCACCTATAAGGTTTAATGTAGAGAATGTCTTATAAAAATGCTCTACATCATCAACATAATCACAAAACTTTCTAACTAGGACGCCTCCTAGATGCTGCACCAAGACTGAAGGCACGCTTGTCATAGGATATTTTATTTCTATATAGTGCTGAAGTTTACATTTGTACTAATCAGTTTAGTTTGCTTAAAGATTTCAAAACGAGTATCTCTTTCCCTATATTCTATAAGTTTCTTCTATATCCGTTGCTCTGCAACCTTTATGGCACTAAATATGCTTATCAATTGAAATTAAAAAAAAAAAAAATGTTCTCAGAAAATGTTGATCTGACCATATATTTTGTGGTCCTCCAGCTTCCCTGCATTTCTGCTATTGTATACTTCAGTAAAACCTTTTGATTTCATGTACTCTTACGAGGGCTGTTCAATAAAGAATGATCATAATCATTTTTTGACAATGTATCTTCATTCATCCTCATAATTTTGATTTTCCTTCTCAAAATAGTCTCCCCTGAATGCGATGCACTTTTCCCAAGGTTTCTACCAGTCTTCAAATATATGCTGGAAACCATTCTGTGAGAGATCCTTCAAAATCGCTTCCACAGCCTTCACCACTGCTTCTGATGATGGATAATGCCTCCCACGAAGGCGTTTCTTCAAGTTAGGGAATTGAAAAAAAGTCGTATGGGGCTAAATACAGACTATAGGGAGGGTGAGGGATGCACTTCACGTTGAGTTTTGCAAGATATTCTGCAACAACATTGGCAATATGGAGCCACGCATTATCGTGGTGCAGCATCCAGCCTGCTTCATGGAAATGTTGTCTTTTGTGCCTGATATGGACTTACAATGTTTCAGGACATCCCTGTAGTATTGTCCAGTTACTGATGTGTGTGCAGGTACAACATGCTGATAAACCATTCTATGAATATCAAAGAATGAGATGACCATAACTTTCCCAGCAGAAGCAACCACTTTTGTTCTTTTGGGGATTGGTGATGAAGGAGATTTCCACACTGAGTTTTGCTGTTTGCTCTCAGGATCAAAATGATATAGCCAAGTTTCATCAGCAGTGATTACGTTTGAAAGAAGCTCCGGATCTTCCTCTAACATCAACTTTAACTGCATGTTACCTCCATGGCAGCGGTAGGCGATACTGAACATGTCTGAACGTGCCGGCTTCTCACAAGCGGGAACCAGGAGTACCAACAATGAAACTACTACGGCGTGTTTGTTTCACATTAAGCTAACAGAATATAATAAGATTGAATTTTAGTGAGAAAAATTATGACTGTATAAAAATTATGATTATTCTTTATTGAACAGCCCTCTATAATGCGAGGCATCCTTTCGTGAACATTTCACTAGGTATTTGGTCTCATCCATGCCCCACAGAATAAGGGTAGTAATAGAGCAGAGTGCTCAAGAAAAGCGAGGCGATTTTCAAGGACCTGACAAAGAATGGGCTGTAGCACGTGTTCACGAACTGGCAGAGACGCTATAAAAAGTACATTGAAGTAGAAGGGGAATACTTTGAAAAATATCATGTAAACATTAAATTGTAGTCATGTGAAAAAAACACTGTCTCTCTCTTTGTTGATCAGCTCTCGTTATTTTAGTTACACACTTTGCTCATGTTTTTCGAAGAATCTTCCAACATCCATTAATTTTATTAAAGCTACAAAATTTTAGTATATATGATGACAGTCATTCTGTAAGAAAGTGTGATTGAATTCATTCTATTTGCATTTTACTCTCGACGTATGGGGAAATTACCTCAGAGCTTAAAACGGGTCTATGAACTAGTTGTGGAATGAATGGCGGAGGAAACAAGAGAAGTCGGAGAACGCTTTGTTCACATGTAGTTCCCTAGAGTGGAACTCGGGTTGCCATAGTGACAGGTGAGCGGCTGCAAATTGTATTTTCTGTTTGTTTAAATTTATTTATACTTTCTATAATATTTCCGTCTCTGATTATTATTTTCCACATCAAAGGCAAATGAAGTTAATTAAAGTTTAATTTGAATACAGATAAAGTAAAGCAACTTGCCAGGAAATGTGACAACGACAGAGGTGCAACCGACAGCCATTTAGGATAATAAGCGTGTAATTCCGAAGTGTTGATGCCAGGACGTCGGCGAGTGAAAAAGAAAGACTTGAAAAGAAAGACCTCATTTACATACCATTACAAATACAAAATTTATGGAAGCACAACTTCCTCATACATATTCATTTTATATCGTTCACTTTTGTCGAAGTATGTTGGATTTATGCACAAAGTTTTTTATTCCTTTAGAAGCTTGGCTAGAGAAATATTGCAACCGTTTTACATAAACGTGTGACGTAAGATTTACCACTTTCTTTCGGTGAAAGCAATTCAAGAAGTGCACAGGATGCACTGAAGCATGTTGAGTATCAATTTCCAGATGCACAGGCAGCATTTCATGTGCTGTCACGGATCGTGAATCTAAAAGTATTGAATTGTTATCCGTAACAGAAGAGGTAAATCTCAAGTTTCTACCTCAACAGTGAACATTGAGCAAAAACGTCCATTAATCAAAGACTTTACTTTCCAATCTACATGATTGCTATGAATCAGTGGCGGTTGATGGGTTAAATTATTGGTGGTGCACAAATGAAAAATAAAATACAGAGTAGTAATGACTCACCTATTTATACAGATTCTCTGCTCTACTCTCCTTAGCCCTGGCAAATCTATCGATAACTTTTGCGTTGAAGTTGCTGATCTTCATAACAAAATCTATCTCAATTGAAAGAATTGCTAATGCTGACAATCGCCTTCTGACATTTTGTTCCTAAGGAAAGTTTTTATTCTTTTTAAAGTTGAGAAACAGCATTGTGCTTCAGCGGTAGACATTGGCATAGTTAACAGTACTCGGAGGAGTTTGACATATTCGCTGAATGTAGCACATAAATTGTTTTCCTTATTGAAGTCCATCAAGCACAAAGCGCCGGACATTCCTCGAAATTCCTCTCGACTGTAAATTACGGTCAGTTCTCTACGAATTTTTGTTCCAAACAATATTGTTTCTCTAAGGGAATCCTCTGGAAATGTCTTAGACATTTCCTTGCTGAAACAAAGTTGAGGCTACCAGATGCCCCGTGAAGCTAAATCTGTCCTTTGTTTCTCTAATAATGTCACATACTTCAAGAGCTTCTCTTCTTTTCACATCATGATCTTCTATTCTTCTCCTCTTTATTGCAGTTTCTTCATATTCCTCGATATCCACGCTATTTCTTACCTTTTGCACTTCCCTTTTAAATGCGTTTAGCTGGGCGATGGCAAACGTTGCATTGCAG
Organism: Mantis religiosa; assembly: GCA_030765055.1. Lineage (NCBI taxonomy): Eukaryota > Metazoa > Arthropoda > Insecta > Mantodea > Mantidae > Mantis > Mantis religiosa. The sequence continues at coordinate 141,482,391 of CM060956.1, read as the reverse complement.
TCTCGTTTCTGCAGCTGATTGTACAAAATGTCCACTAGTGGCATGATCTTGTAGAAGAAAGACAGCCAGAATACCAAATTATAACCTTTCAAAGTAACCATAAACCCAGAAGCCTGAACAAGTGTGGCGTTGTTGTTTAACAGAGCTCTCTTCTGAATAACCTCCATGCATTTAATTAAATTCTCCCTGTATTCGAAAAGCAGAGCACACAGAAGCTAAGCCTGAAGGTCACGCTATAGCCGTTGATAAGAGTAGGAGGAGCTAGGTTTATAAACCTCCATTTAGGCAATGTATAAGAAGCCCCTCCCATCTCTTCACCTTCCCGCAACCCCCTCAGAGAGCCTACATTTGGGCGAAATCTTAGGTTAACACTTCGCTGCAAACCTGCGGCTCCTACAGCTAATCACTGTTTATTTCGACTTCTGCGGTCATGGGCAGCTGCAGACGATAAGCGTAATTGAAACATGTTTGTATATTAAACAATGCAAACAAGTACAGCTTTAATGTGCAAAATGCACCTGTTGTATATTCAGAATCAGTGGGTGTAGCGCAAACCTGCAACCTTATGGAGGAACCGCCCCTGCTATGAATAGGGATGCTCCCTGGTATCGAGGTATGTATTACCTGTCTGACAAATGAATTCAGTTGTTATGGGACGTCGCTGGAGTACATGGCTCGGTTTAGAGAGATCAGTAGGTGATGCGCCCAGTACCGCACACCTAAGGCTTCTTTCAAAATTCAAAGAAAGTGCAATGGAGAACAAGTACCATGTTACTATTATCATGAAGCAGCTGAAACAGCATTAGTAATGAACATTCATGAACGCGAAGTGACGTTGACTTTTAGTAACTCAAGTAAATACCTGGCATGTTTTTTAAGTCAGTGCCGTTTTGCGATTCCGCCGCCGAAACGCTACAATTGGCGTTCCGCGCATGCGCGCTGTTTACCTACATCTCTAGTCTACGCACTGACCTCATTACACTCTGATTCTTCATTGTATACGTTGGTTACTGAGAGTTTAAGATGCCTCCGACAATCGCGAGTCCCGCCGATTGTGAAGTACGGGCTGTCATACGATTTCTTAGTGCTAAAGGCGTAAAACCGATCGATATTCCTCGTGAGATCTGTGAAGTTTACGGACAAAGCATTATGAGTGATGGAATGGTAAGGAAATGGGTGAGAGCATTTAAAGATGGCCGCACAAATGTGCATGATGAAGAACGGAGTGTGCGTCCTTCGGTCGTTACTGAAGATTTGGTGCAGAAAGTGGACGAAAAGGTGAGAGAAAACAGATGCTTTACAATTTCATCATTGTGCGACTATTTTCCTCAATATTCTCGTAGTGTTTTGTATCGCATTGTGACCGAGAACTTGAAGTACCGGAAATCGTGTTCACGTTGGGTTCCGAAAATGTTGACGGATTTGCACAAAACCCAATGTTTAGGCAGTGCATTGTATTTCCTAGAGCGGTGCCACAATGAAGGTGAAGATTTTTTAGACCAAATTGTTACTGGTAACGAAACATGGGTGGCCTGCGTCATACCAGAATCGAAACAACAATCCATGGAATGGCGACATTCATCATCACCCACAAAAGTGAAGTTTAAGCAAACAATTTCTGCCCGGAAATTCATGTGCACAGTTTTTTTGGGGGGCTGGACAGAAAAGGAGTATCGCTAGTGGAGTTTCTGCCTCGTAATGAGACAATCAATGCAGCGTCTTATGGTGATACATTGAACAATCTGCGCCGTGCAATCCAGAACAAAAGACGTGGCAAGTTGAGTAAGAGTATCCTTTTTGCTGTATGACAGTGTCCGTTCACGTGTAGCTAATCGGACCAAAGATCTCATCAAATGTTTTCAATAGGAAACTCTAGATCATCCTCCATACAGCCCTGATCTGGTGCCCAGTGACTACCATTTGTTCCTGCACTTGAAGAAACATCTGGGCGGTCAGCGTCTTCAAGACGATAACGAAGTCAAAACAGTTGTGATACAGTGGTTAACACGTCAGGCGGCAGAATGTTATGAGGAGGGTATTCAAAAACTGGTGCCATGTTATGAAAAGTGCCCCAATATTCACGGAAGTTATGTAGAAAAATATATTAAGGTACAGGCTTTCTTGTAAAAATAAAATTGTTGCGATATCTATGCACGTCTTTTTTAAATTCCAAAACGGTACTGACTTAAAAAATATGCTTCGTATTAGTGATAACTGCGCATCTGAAATAGTGTTTCCGAGTGCCGGACATTCGTAAATAAATACATTTTTATAAATAAAGGAAAAGGAACTGCATAATAAATCACAAAATAATTATCCTTATAATTATTCTACGAGGTAATTCCAGAAAGTAAGTTCTGCTTGGTAATAGAATTAAATTGTGTACAGATACAGAAAAATTATTTACTGCAGAAAATTCTACAACTCTTAAACTACTTTACCACATAACTTCCGAAATTTTGCAGGCATTTGCCATAGCGAGGCACAAGTTTTTGTATACTTTCTTCATAGAAGTTTGCCGCCTGTGTCTTCAACCAGTTGGAAACATTTTCTTTCAGCTCTTCGTCATTGTTGAATTGTTGACCGCCAAGGAAAGATTTGAGATGCAGAAACAGATGAAAGTCGCTAGGAGCGAGGTCAGGGCTGTATGGGGTGTGGTCAAACACGTCCCAGCCAAATCTCTGTATAGTATAGCAACGCAAAGAAAATCCCTGTAAGGAATGTGCTGTGGGACAAGGACAGCGAATGTGTGTGGTAGAGAACGCCTGCTATACAAGGAGCAGACCGTTAAAAAAACATGTGCCCTATTCACTCTGTACATTAAAATCGAGAAGTTTCATTCACAAAGGTAGAAGCCGTCAGAATGTTCTTGAATGGCCTGTAACTGTACTGACATGGGGTGTCATAAACGTGTCCAGGGAGGGTGTGGGAACCTTCGCCAATCCCCCTGCGGGCTCGTCCCACGGAGACTTACTCTCCTGTGGAGGAGTATAGGATGTTTTTCGTCGCATTTGCAGTGTGTGGTCAAAAACTGAAGTCCACTACCCATCCGGTTTGTTTTGAGTTGCTCAGTAAGAATCTTTGGCAACCAACGTGAGCAAAGTTTACGAAATTTCAGTCTTTTGGTAACAATTTCATGAACTAGTGATCGTGAGATTTGGGGAAATTCCATTACGAGAGTACTAATTGTAAACTTACGGTTTTCCTGAATCTTGTCATCAACCGCGTGAACCAGTTCTTCTGTAACCAAAGATGGACGCCCACTTCGTTCTTCATAGTGCACTTCACTGCGTCCTTCACTGAACTCTCAGACCCATCTTCTCACCATTGTATCACTCATCGTATTTTGTCCATAAACATTGCAAATTTACCGATAAATTTCAATTGGTTTCGCTTTCTTGGCATTCAGAAAACGAATCACAGATTTGATTAAACAAGCGGCGGGGTTTTCAATCAACACCGACATTGTAAACAATCACAACAAAGCGTACGTGGCTGACAGCGATCCCACAATGGCGCACGTTTCTTCTTCTTGATACAGAGCGTCCACCGTGCATGTGCGGAACTGCAATAGCAGCGCTGCAGCAGAGATAAATTGAAACAATTTACTTTCTGGATGCCCCTTGTATTTTTGGGATAAAAACAGAACACGGTAACATGATAATATATTTTTCAAAACGTTCTCTAGAGATTATCACAACAAAATAAAAATGTCTTAGAACTAATGAAACATTTTTTTAAACTCAGTGATCACATTTTTAGAAAGCACTGAACCTTAGCCTCGTCTATAATTTCTAAACAAATGATACACTCTTAGAACACTTCAATCGACACTGGTTTTGGTTCAAAAATTTAGTTTTGTTTTAGCCTTCTAAGACTCCTCACTATTTCTGGTTTCTGCTGACACAGAGTTAGAGCTAGGTTCTCTATTTATAGTTTTATTAATTTTAGTCTTCCGTCCCTTTGCTATTGATTTTTTCTTCTGTTTTTGTGCCTTTTCCTGCAACATCAACTTATACAGAGTCGATGTTAATGTTTCAGCAATATATATTGCTACTCCCAGGCTCATTAATCCTTCTATCGCTTTCTTTATTGCTTGTTTCATATTTTCTTCTAACCATTTTCCTTTCTTTTTAGCCTCCATGTTGACAGGAATGCCTATAAACAAAAACTAATCTAATGTCAGTGCAAGTTCAGGGGATAAAAATATACCTTCGCGTACGGTACTGGGAAAATTGCTATCGTACGGTACTGAGCAACTCACAAGTACGTATATATAACGTCATAGCACGGCCCGATTCTTTTAAACTGACACTATTTTGTGATTGTGTAGCCTACTTAATACCAAATAATATGAGTACAAATACTTAATTAGTTCTTTACCGGACAAGGCAGCAGCAATGTCAGCAAATTATTAACAGCACAGCTCCAGTTCACTACACGACTTCTCTGAACAACAACTTCTGATTCAGCGGTCAAAGAGGAGGCAAAACTTTCCGTTGGTAACAGAGATGGTTGTTTGTCTAAATACACACCATGAGCTTCTACTATCTATCGGCAACTACGAGATACTGACACCATATGGTGCTGGGCACTTTGCTGTACTGGGCGCATCTCCCCTACAGTGTAGTATTCCTTTTTCTTGCGAAATAGATGTGCCATGAATTTAAGTATGCCCCACAATGTGTCTGTCGTCTCAACAAATCTTCAGTTGAGGCCTATACAATGTTACAGGAGGTCTGTGGAGATTTGTTCTTCCCTACAGCACAGCTTGAAGGTTTTTTAAAATGTTTAAAGAGGGCAGACAATAAATTTCAAAGGAAGGTGGACTGAGTTACTGCTCTTACGGAAGGAAACATCAACACTGCTGCTGCCATTGTGAGAGAGGACCGACGAATTACCTTAATATCACTTTCTGAAATACTGAACATTTCATTGGGTTCCACCCACACGTTGGTGACAGAAACATTACACATGAGACGTGTTTGTGCGCTATGGGTTCCAAGACTGTCGATTCTCGAACAAAAGGAAATTCTCATGCAGGTCTGCATGCAGTTAACGTTGCTGTTAGAAGAAGATCCGGAGTTTCTTTCAAACGTAATCACTGCTGAGGAAACTTGGCTACATCATTTTGATCCTGAGAGCAAGCAGCAGAGCTCAGGGTGGAAATCTACTTCATCACCAACCCCCCAAAAAGCCAAAGTGATTGCTTCTGCTGGGAAAGTTATGGTCATTTTATTCTTTGATATTCGTGGAATGCTTTATCAGCATGTTGTACCTGCACATACATCAGTAACTGGAAAATACTACAGGGATGTCTTGAAAACATTGCAAGTCCATATCAGGCGCAAAAGGCAACATTTCCTTGAAGCAGGCTGGATGCTGCACCACGATAATGCGCGATATTGCCAATGTTGTTGCTGAATATCTTGCAAAAATCAACGTGAAGTGCATTCCTAACCCTCCCTATAGTCCAGATTTAGCCCCGTGTGACTTTTTGCTATTCCCCAATTTGAAGAAACGCCTTCGTGGGAGGCATTATCCATCATCAGAAGCAGTGGTGAAGGCTGCGGCCGCGATTTTGAAGGATCTCTAAAATGGTTTCCAGCATGTCTTTGAAGACTGGCATAAACGCTGGGACAAGTAAATCGTATTCAGAGAGACTATTTTGAGAAGACCATCAAAATTATGAGGATGAGTAAAGGTACGCTGTAAAAAAAAAAAATTGTGATCATTCTTTATTGAACAGCCCTCGTATTAGGGAGAGACGGAACGGCCTATCTCACCAATGTTAAAATGAGAGTTTTGTGGTGCGTTTAGCTCCAGAACCACTGAACGCACCTATTTGAAATTTTTAGTTAATTGATGGAAATTAATCATTTCTCCACAATAGATGAATATAGGCTAAGATATTTGATGGATAGGGTCAACATGAAAAATTCAATGCCATGGCCGGGATTTGAACCACGGATCTACTGGTTTCCGTCCAGTCGCTCTTAACCTTTGAGCTACCATGGCCAACGTGCCTT